>VVAS01055266.1:4831-14970 GCA_015103295.1 Ptychochromis oligacanthus
CGACAGATTCAGCACGTGGCCGAGATAACATGCAGCACTCAGTGGGAGAAACTCCCTTCCTCCCTCTGCTCGTGCTTACTCACCCCCTGACACGGCAGAAATGTGCAGATAAAAGAGACTTCTGAAGTAAGAAAGTAGGAGGGAAGAGGAGCTGATATAGGAAAGGGGGGGAAAAAATGCTGCGCTCACATCGTGGTACAACGCTTTTGCCATTACAGTCAGCATTATGGGACGTCAGTCAAACGCAATGGCAAGATTCATCTCAATCTTTTTTTGTGCACTGACGACTGCCCGCAGCAGAAAGCTATTTATAATCGTCTTCCTTTTGGAGCAACAGTGCCCAGTGCCCAGAATGAATATGGAAAAATACTTTTATGACAGAAAAGAACCTGGAAAACAGAGGGCAGGGGAACGATTTAGAAGTGTGGAGATAATCAGAGATGTGAATATTACCTTGACTGTGAAGGGAAGAGGTAAAGCGACCACGTATCTCTCTGTTTACACCACTCTGGCTGTTTCTTCTCCAGCCAGCGGAACAGCCTGGCAAAACGACCCTGCATAGAGTAAAAAAGTGCACAGTGCATTTATTATTCATATGCACACGACTTCCTGTTCATGTTGTAAGCCACAATCCCATTCAACAGACTGAAATACACTCCTAAAAACCTGTTTGGTTGGTCAGGGCATTATCAATATAAGCAAACTTATTTGAAGACAGTATTTTAACGTTTTTAACTAATCTACAGTCAGTTTGCCCTACTCTTAAAATTCTAATGAAATTTTTGGCTTTTTTGGATTGGTAAACCCTTTAAACAATTTTCTGGTCTTTGACCTGCTAGAAAACCAGTCATAAAGAGCAAGTCCACATGCAAGTGACTGACCAGGTTAACCTCCTCTTCTACATTCTCATCTTCAGTGTTCTCCTCCAGCGAGACGTGCGAGGGGCCCAGGGCTGATGGCGACCCCTTCCCGTTGCAGTCACTGTGTTCTGGGGGCCGTAAGTGGCTCAGGGAGGGGGGTCTGGAACTGTGCATGCTTGCTGAGCGGTACAGGTAGGGCACCTAAAAGAGGCAAAAAAAAGGGGGGGAAAAAAACTATGTCAACTAATTTTAAGTTATGGATTGTTAATTGTTAATATAATGTTGGTTTGGAAACTGTAAAAATTTAGTAACGTTTGAATAGTTTCCATAATCCCAGTCAGGTGTCATACTGTCCACGAACCTTACCAATTAATCAGAGGTTTAAACTGATAACTGTTGCAGGGGTCTACCTGGAGCAGAGCATCAGGAGGCAAATCCATTGAGCTCCGAGTCTCCACTGACTCCATCCTTCTGTGCCTGGGCCCTCTCTGAGACTGGGACATGGAGTCCGTCCTGGCCAGGGATGCGTCATCTTCCTCCATCACCTCTCCTCCTCCTTCTCCTCCGCCTTCCCCGTCTTCTGAACTCGAGCCGCCCTCCCCGGACAGAAGCGACCGTCGCTCCCCGGACTGCCTCTTCTGGCGTTTGTAAGACGGAGCACGACCCAGGCTGTTCCAGCTGGATCTGCGGCTTGTCCGGCCACTGCCAGAGCTCCATGGGGCATAGGGAGAAGAGCTCCGGGCACTAGACTGGAGCAGGAGGGTGGCAACAACCAGAAGAAAGAAAAAAAAAAATCACAGAAGAACTGGAGGGTAAAGTGTTGATTTTGTCCCTTTGTCCTTTGTATGTGTTGCTCTTTTTATGCAAAAAAAGGCGGCTGAATTAAATTGACTGGGCTTCGCGTGAGCTGAATTGAACTGAAACTCACGCTGACAAATAGACAGGATCAGATGTAGAGATCTGGACTTAATCTGTCAGGCTTTCATCGTGGTCATCAGTTTGTCAAATAAAGAGTGGCAGTGGCAGCAATAAGTTGAGTGTCAGACAGGCATACTTCATTAATAATTATCAAGCATCATGACCTCCACACATCAGTAGGACATACAGTGTTTTCAGACACACACTCTGGGGAAAGCAAGGTGGCAGCAGGGATAAATCCTGGCACTTATCACCTAACACACGTAATGACGATAGCTTCTTGACGACATGGAGCAGGTTTATTACCAAGCAGCAACTTCCAGGGTTGAAAACTGAAGCAAACATGGAAAAAGCAGCGGTGCCAGAAATTACACTTCCTGTACTGGCCACTTGAGGCTGGCTCCAAAAATGAGTCAGTCCCCACAGACTTCCATTTTAGGATACCCAATTTCATAAAAGTTAGCATGTCTTAAGCCTGGTATAAAAAAAAAGGTGTTGGCCTCTACAGCTAATTTACACCTTCATGACAACTTGATTTTAAGCAGCAGGTGGGTGCCTTTTCTTATTGTTCAGTACTACAAAAAGACATTCTAAGGAGCTGGCTGTTAAGTTTACCACTAAGTTTGTTTTAAGCCTGTTTTTGCTAGCCATATTAATCAGTATCTTGCTAACCAAGCTAGCTAGACATTAACAAGTACATAGTACAGTTTCAATTAGCTAGCCAGTGCTAACTACCTAGGTTTCAGAATTGTCTTTGGTTATTACATAAAAACTGGAACATGCTTTTCTTTGTACATGAGAATGAAAATAAATACACAAACCGGTGATTTGTCATAGCAGGCTGGGTCTATGGAACCGTTGCTGCCTCGGCGAGACTCATAGCCCAGGTTGGATTCACCTCCCCCGGGCAACTTTGGTATGGGCATAGGGGTGGCAGCAGTGTGGGTAATTAGCGGTGGAGTCAGGCTTGACTTCAGGTCCACGTGACCATTTACGGGCACTACTAATAGAAGAAAAATGAATGAAGAAAGAAGGACAAAAAGCACTTCACAGTGGTGAATGAAGTTGGTAAATTGAATAAAGACATGAGGAAGAGCAGGAAGAGGTGAAGATGAGTGCCACTGAGGTACACCCTCAGTTATGCAGAACCTAAAAAAATGTATGCCTCTTACTGTTATTGAGCAGCATGAATATTTCAGCAGGGCATTAATCTTATGGGATGCGTGGGAGAGAATATTATGTTTGGCAGCAACACAACTGCATGACATGCGGAGGGGAAATGCAACTTTAATAACCCTAATTCCTCCATCTTCGAAACTTTATCCGAGGCCTAGAAGATGTTAGGCTCTTCCAGCTATGTAAGCAGTTTTACACAGAGCATCTGAAGGGGCTGAAGGGGAGATGATACAGTACATCTGGGAGTTGTACTCTGTACATATAGTACTGTATCCACTGGGCTTTTCAGTCAGCGCGAACAGTTATTAGAGAGGATGGTATGAGGAATTCTGGATGAGGCTGCTCTGCCGACTTTATGCTATGCAGGGAGACAGCCGGGCACGTGCCCGAGTGTGGTTGGAAGCCAAGGGAGAAAAGACTGACAACAGGAGACCACTGACATAGAGCAGGTGGGGGAATGTTTGTACAGGGTATACTTTAAATGCCTTAGGCCTAACTTCCTGCTGTATCACAAACTTTTACATACATTTTTTAAGAAATGCAACAGTGTGTAATCTATAGGAATCTAGCAAAGATTAGAGAGGGAAAATGCCAGCAGTTAACAATGCAAACACAGATGGTGGAGGCTTAAACAAGTGTTTGTAATACGGGCTTTAAAAGAACCACACAGGCTTGAGCGTAATCTTTCCCATTGCTCTAAGATCAATATATGTTGTCTGTGTACATACTGTATGAACAGTACATGCACGTGCACGTGCCTCACCTGCAGAGGCCGATAAATCCTTCTTGCTGCCGTTAACATCCTCCATACTTCGTGCGAAGGAATCAATCTCTGAACCTGATTTAGAAGCATCACCCTTGGCACACAAAAAGCACACATACAAAGTGTTACAAAATAAAATACCTGTGAAAATATCTGTTTGTTTGTTTTTTTTGTTTGTTTTTTTGTTTGCTAAAGCTAAGAGAAAGCAGGTGGGTTGAAGTTGCCTCTAAACACGGATCTCTGCTCAACTATATCTACCTTCAGTTTTACATCAGTTCCGATTCAGATCTGACTGTGGATCAGTCACTAGAAGCAACCTCTCTTTGTAAGCAGGTGGGTGGGGGTGTGGTCTTCGTGCTCCCAGAGATGGGTGCTCACAGGTAACAGAGAGCGGGTGAGAAAGGTCAATGGTGTAAAGTGTTGCCATGCAAGGAGAGGTGAGAGAGTTCAAAGAGAAACCACACTGAAAGTAAAAGGCAACTAGGAGCTTTTCAGGGAGAGCCTTGTCAGAATATGAGTTTAAAACTCTTTTGGCTTGCTGTGACCCATTAACAGCTAAAGAGCTTCAGTGTGGTTGCTGGATCACAAGTACACACAAACACGCAACAGTCTCTAAATGTTCTCCACTGTAGCACATCCGTAAATCAGTGACCCAGTTTGACTTCTATCAGAACAGTTGAAGAGTTTATGAGTTCTTTTGTTCTCTATCATTGTTTCAGACAGTGATGTCGAAATGACTCTATAACACATTTACAATCTTTCTGCTCGTCCTTTCTGTCTTTCACAAACTTTTTACAAGCTCCTAATTACTCTCTTCTAGCCTCTGCCACATGCTGCTCCCTCCTTACAAATCCACTGCAGTGAACCTCAGCATCCCTGCTTGTATTTGTCGCGCTACACCAGAGCCCGAAGACTCCATTAATATGTGCGAGGGTACCAGGTGGATGCTGGATTAATAGAATGCCGACCCAGTGAGTCAGACCTCTGTGGTAGCGAAGTGAATAAACTGTGTGCAGAAAAGCCTCAGGACCTAATCACCATGCACCTCCTTTTGAACTAACAAATTACTTTCCTGATACTTCCCATGAGTATTACAGAGAGACAAAGTGGGTATGGATATGTTGCATATTGTATTTGTTTACTGCGGGCGTGTTGGGTATGCTATCTTTGAGACATCAATTTGCATTTTAACTCTGCAGTTAATGCTACTATTCTGTACCCCAGACTGATTTCCCTCGACCTGTGAAGGATGGGAAAATTATGTAAAGAGAGCTGTTGCTAGTGAACTAGCAGGCAAATCAACTCAAGGGCCACTGCAGTCTTCTATTGTTGCCTTGCTGATCACGTTCCTGCATCCAACCAGTGCTTAATTTCTTGTCTTGCAGCAGGAAACATGAAGCATCTGAAGATACGTTGTAGTTACAGTAGCAGTAATCTTTAAAAAACAGATATCTGCATATCGCTATGCAGAATTTGTAAGCAAGGGACAAGATTTATGGTGCAGAAAAGCTCTGCAAGTAGGTTGTCTCCTGGTACTCTGGGTTCCTTCCACAGTCCAAAGACATGCATGTTAGGTTAATTGGTCATTCTAAATTGGCCATAGGTGTGAAAGTGAGCATGAATGGCTCTCCATCTAAGCCCAACGATGGGCTGACAACATGGTGTACCCTGGACAAATACTTGTACACCTCTTGCCCTATGACAGCTGGGAGAGGCTCTAGCTCCCCCGCGACCCTAAATTGGATAAGTGGTTAGGAAAACAGTTGGATGGATAGAAACTTTTGCAGTCTGTCTGTAGTCTGAGTAGTACTGACTAAAAATGGCTTTTGCTGCATGCAGGTAAACAGTCCATTTGTAGATCAAAAGAAGAAAAGCACTGGCAGTAATGTAAACTTCAGTAATGCTACCGACTTAACAGTTGGACAGCAAACAATCTTCGAAGAGCAGGTTTTGGCCTGGATATTAGCTATCTGTTATCCAGATTTCTGCTGGTTAGACTGGAAGCCCTGAAACACTGGCGGGTGTCTGCAGAGGTAATCAGTTGACAGCTGATGGGTTCCCAGGCTGCAGTAATTTAGTAGGTATCATAAAGTAACAGTAGTAAGTAATGTTTCTTCATTTAATTTCAAGGGTCTCCCTTTGGTTTTACATTCTTCCCCTGAGGCACGTCATCCATAGATATGGCTTCTCTTTTCTCTGTTGTGTGGAAGACACCCACTTGCACCTTGCCATCAATATGCTGAGTTTCCTCCAAACACAAATTTTTTCATGTCTAAATTTTCCCTTCAGCCCAGTAAAACAGAAGTAGTACTGGGTACTAGCACAATATTTGAGCAAGTCAATCTACTACTTTCTTTTTTTAAAAGAGAAATTGGCCTGTTAGCATTTTGTTCAAAGGTAATTATTGCTTTGAGCAACTCAGTCAACTTCCAGTTAGTCCCCTCACACTGGCTCATATTAGATCAAAATATGATTGTAATAATTGCATTTAAGGCTCTTCTTGATTCCAGTAGTTTAGAAAGTGTCAAAGTAATAGTATTAAGTAATGTTTCTGTATTTCACTTCAAGGGTCCAGTTTGCGAACCATTACATCATCTTTTTACATTCTTCCCCTGAGGCACATCATTCATTGATATGGCATCTCTTTTCTCGGTTACGTCGACAGCACACAGTTGTAGCTTCCTGTTAGGCCCAAGGCCATCAATATGCCGAGTTTTCTACATGATCGTCTTTCTGAGTGATGTCTAAAGAGTCCCTTCAACCTAATTCCACTGAAACAGAAGTCTTTGTTAGCTCCTATCATATCTACTAGTCTTGTTTTAAAAGGGAAACTAGTAACAAGAAATCTTGCATTTTTTTAAACTTAATTTTCATTTGGAGCATTATATGTCAATACCAATCATGTTTTGCCATCTAATTTGTTTAAAAAATGCAGTCTTTTTCAGCTTATCTCTTCAGTCTAAACTGTTTCATCAGCCTCTTTTCTTCACTCATCCAAAGTCTATTTATTTACTTTGAATCAGAACTCAGCTGCAAGGCTTTTAACCAGAACTAAGGTGTGCGTCTGCTTTTAGCCTCCTTACACCGACTTACAGTAGATCTAAAAAGTTTATTTAAATAATTAATTTTAAAGCTCTTCCTGCACTTCTTCCTTTGTCTATTTCAGACTTCTTAATAGCCGTAGCTTGCGATTGCGGTGCAGGGGACCTCTGTCTGTTGCAGATTCCCATCTTAAAGCCTTTTCAGTCAGGGTTTGATGTTAAACTGTTCTGATTTGTTGATTTTAATTTGTCGCCTTGTATGAACCAATAGTATTTTAGGACCAAGAGATTGGGGGCTAACGTTCCTTTAGCAATGCTCTCGAAAAATGTTTGAGCAGGAGCGTTATACCGCAGACAAATTGTCACACATCCGCCAACACACAGACACGCTGCTAACCAAACACGCAGCCAACACCCACAACAATTTATCACCACACATAAATGAGAAAAAAATAAATAAATAAATAAAAAATCTGTTTTTAACCACTGCGGGAGCTCGTTTCCCACAGGACTCATCAACCCACGCGCAATCAATCAGAAGGGACAGCTGTGATAGGACAAAGCCGGTGGAGCATCAGCACTAAGAATGGTGCGTGTGCAGCCTTATCTCCTCTCTCTGTCTGTCTTTCACAGGTAGGTGGGGGGGTCTTGGTTTCAGTTGTTGGTGACCAGTTTTAGTTAGGAGTTTGTATCTGTAGCCTCTGTTCAGTGTAAAGGTCAGTATGGCCGAGTGTGTGTATGTTTACTCATATAAAAAACAAAGCTAGGCCAAGGGTTTTGCTTTATTGGCCTTGAAGTACAATGACCAGACCTGGCAGGCACAGGGTAACAGTGATGAAGCAACCTGACTCTTACATCTGCTTTCTGAGGCAAAAAAAACCCAAAAAACTGGCCTAAATGAATTGAATAAAGTTTTGAAGAGCTGACAGTTCCCCATTTTAACTACTGAGAGAAATATCCATGGAGTCCTGCACTCCACAGGTGCTGCAGTTCTCAATGCTGAGTAATGTATCAAACAGTGCAAAGAACAAATGCCACGGTGTGATTGAACAAAATGTGAGGGGATTTAAAGGCCAGGTTTGCATATAAAGTCAATGAAAAGATATCTAACAGGCATGGATACACATACGTTTGTGCCTGGCAGCGCAAAGTGAGTTCAAGAAGACACATACTTGCAAATTCTTCAGCTTGATCAAAAATTTTGCACTGATCCTCAGGCTTTAATCTTGCATGATTTCATCAGCCTACGGAGACGAAAGCGTGAGGCTAGAGGAAAATAATTTAAAGAAACGGAGCTCCTGGTGAGTTCTGATGGAATATTTGCTTTGATTTCTGTCTGAACACGCCTTACAGATCACTTCTGCTGCTTTATAGCAAAATATATTGTCACCGATTGTGCTAATTTATGCGACATGCCATCGTTCTGGTGCATTGCTGTACAGCAGATAAGCTGAGGCTACTACTTTACTTTACTAGTGTTGTTATGTAATAACCTAAAAAGATCATCCAAAAGCAACTTGTCTTTACTATGGTGATCATTACTGTAAGGGCATATGGCCCTATTCTATTCTTATCTAATCGCTGCAGTAGCATAACCTTTGATATATCTACAGGTGGCACTAGCAGGTCAATACACACAGAGAGGCTTAAAAAGCACAGTTCTGTCCCACCATATCAAAAGAGCAAGCTGACCCAAGATCCAGTCAGCCCTAATCTTCAGATTGTCAGAGGCACACAGCGCAATTTAGAAACCTGGAGCAAACTGGCGGCTGAGGTGAGGAGCTAAAGTCGATAAAACTACATCAAACTGCGAAGGGAGATTATTTGACGCTCAGACCTGATTTTGATTTGCCAAATTTCCTCCTCTCTCTCTGCTGTTGTTGCCTGTTGCATTTTACTTGCCTTTCCTAAAATGTATGATTTTCTCACAGGCAGTTATTAATTGATAGTGTAGCTGTCACTAAAGAAATCATCTAAGAAAAAAATCCAGATAGAATATGTTAAAAAAAAAACACAAAAAAAAACCTGACTTTACAACTAGGGTTTGAAAAGGAAGAGGCGCTTCCAAAATAATATCAAAATGAGCAGTCAGTAGAGAATCCTTTGGAATGTTTTAATATTTAATATTACTACTTAGCAACTGGGGCATAGCAGGTTCCATTTCTGACTGTGCACTTTTGGCATGTTGGTATTATCTATGCATTTGGTATTCTAACCAAGAATTAAACAATGACGGTTTCATTGGGGATAGGAAAGGTGGGGATAATAGCTTTGAAGCGGGGGGGAAGGGGAGCACTGGACTCAAGGGAAATCCCTGGTCATGAAATTGGCTGTTTGGAAAGGTTGTTTGCACTTTGCCACCCCAATTTGGGCACGGTGGTGGGAGCAGGAGATGGGCCAGACCAGGCCTGCTGCTGATAGCTGGACAATAATAGACACCGGCAGCACACAGTGGGATCTCAATTATGTTCCTTCAAAAGAGGGTGTAAATGGGAGACGGAGGGTGGCTGTTGATAGCAGGAACTGGAGTAATTGTTTACGTGTGTGTGTGTGTGTGTGTGTGTGTGTGTGTGTCCGTCCACAGACTTTCTAGCCTACCACAGCTGTATTAGGCACAAGTAAATCTGATTCTGTCTGATGAGTCTCAATGTATAACGTAACTCCAAAACACACCAGTACTCATATCTACGGAAAACTAGGGTGGCAAATACTGAAAATAGAAATAAAAAATAAAAAATAAAAATTTATTTTCCATGCATGTGTGTGTAACAAAATTTTTTTACTTTAAAAATTAAGTTTTTATTTTAATATTTAACACACTGTTTGTTTGTTTTTTCAGTTGGCAGTCTCTTTCCTCAAGTTGAAAGCCACATTTATTTATTTTATCTTTTTTGTAATGAAAATGACAATTGACAATGAAAGCAACAACTTGTTAAGACTCTAGTTTGAGCTAAATGCTAACATCAACAAATTTAATTGAATTCTCCATTATTTTTTGAGAGAAACGTATTTCCTCCTGGACTAGTTTTTTTTGTTGGGGCCTTTCTGTGTAGAGTTCGCATGTTCTCCCCGTGTCTGCGCAGGTTCTCTCCGGGAACTCCGGCTTCCTCCCACAGTCCAAAGACATGCAGTTAGTGGGGTTAGATTAACTGGTGATTCTAAATCAGCTGTAGGTGTGAATGTGAGTGTGAATGGTTGTCTGTCTCTCTGTGTTAGCCCTGCTACAGACTGGCGACCTGTCCAGGGTGTATCCCGCCTCTCGCCCTATAACAGCTGGGATAGGCTCCAGGCCCCCCGCGACCCTGAGTTGGATAAGCGGAAGACAATGGATGGATGGATAGTTTTTTTGTTTTTTTTGTAATCAATATATCTTTCTTTTCT
>VVAS01055270.1:0-10184 GCA_015103295.1 Ptychochromis oligacanthus
AAATCCTGGTTAGAAGTGGGAGGAGTACTGCAGGGTTATAATCTCTTCTTAAACTTTACTGCTGTGAACGACACAATAAAAAACTCTGCACGTGACCAAAACGACATTGCACAAAGAATTCCAGTCCTATTTCGAAGTGCAAAGACAAACTGTAGGATTTCATGGTGTGGCATTTGTCTCCTGACTAAAAAAAAAAAAAAAAAATAGGCTGGGTGGGACTGAGGCTGGGTTTAATGGGTAGGAGAAGGTGGAGCCCAACATCAAGTCTGCACTACTACCCCGTGAACTCTAAAGATGCCCCAGGGTGGCTACTTTTTCTGACTTGGTGCTTCTCTTCTTCCCACTGATGTTAAAGGGAAAGCAGGAGGGGGAGTAAAGAGAAATCAAGAACTTCAGCAATGCGCTAGACAGGTAGAGACAGGACCAAATTAAAGGAGAGAGAAAGAGAGAGAGACAGAGAAAGAAAGAGATACTGAAAAAGAGACTGCAAAATGTGTTTGTCGAGGTCAAGTGTGAGGATATATATAGCAGAAAAAGACAAACAGATGAGATATAAACAATAAAGCCTTGAGTTGCAAAATGTCTTTTCTGGTATTTCATGTTTGTGTTTCTACAACTGCAAGTAGAGCACAGAAAGAGCATCACATCATATTAAGCTACATCAATCTTTCTATTGCAGATGATAGGGAAAGCAGACTGCATTTGGTAATGGTGTCTTGTAAAGCGGCTGAGCTCCAGGAAAACTGTGCAGAGGAGGAATGCAGATTGTTGAGTGTCTCGACATGTTGAGGGAGAAGCAGTGGACTCAAAGCAGTCCAGCTCTGGAGGTTTACAGAATCTCATATCTATGATCTCTCTAGATGAACAGCTTTTAAAAGTCTTAGCACCAATCTTCCTTGATGCCAGTTCTTAATCTCAAGATTTTTATTTACATGATCCAGCTCGTTATGGTGTTACACAGAGATTTTAAGACAATGTAAAATAAAAAGTCCTAAAACGCAGCTTAAGAACAGTGATTAAAATCTGAATGTGGAGGTGCAGTGAGGTTTGGATCCTGTCTTAAATGTGGGTGGCTAGCATCATTATTAGGTTAACTACAAGTATTAAACTTAATGAAAAGCCTCTCCGCTGAAGTAATTCCACCACCTGAAGCTGACGTACCCACATTTACTCTAATATTAAAGCCAATGTCGTTCCTTTCTTTACCTTAACAGTATGTGCAATAGTGACATCACATTTGAATAATTTTGTCATCTGAGTATTATATTCTGTTAAACCTCCAAATTCTTTCCTGGGTTAGACAATGTGCTTTAACTAGGACCATCTGTTTGGTGCATTGCAAAGATGATTCATTCTGTTCACTCTTCCTCACAAAAATGTTTCCTTTTCTCTTTCATGCACTGAGGAGAGCATTTTAAAATAAAGCACAGTCTGTTCTTCTCTTCTGAGTCCTTCTTTTCATAAAAACTTTCTCTTGAAAAGCACCAATCTAATAATTGGTGTAGCGCTGCATTGATAAAGAAGAAGTACTGACACTAACAGAAACAGGGGCTAAGTATAAGTTAATGGTGTCAGTGGGTAAAATAAGTGCATATTTATCCCTCATGACCATAAAGTGATCAAACTCAATTCTGCCCAACTGCTCCTCCTTCCCTTCTTCTCCCTCTGTGGTCGATTTTAAGATTTTTTTGTGTCTTGACTCTGTTTTTTTGTTCCTCCTTTTTGCACCTCGGCCAAGTATACTCCCTTTGTTGATGTGGCAGGCCTGGGAAATGAAGAGTTGATACTTCATGTTAGGCAAAGAAGAGCACCTCCTCTTGTTTTTTTTTTTTTCCCCCTCTTTTGCTAGCAAACGTGGACAGAAAAGAAAAAAAAACAAAAAACAGATAATTTGGTAAGCTACCACAATGACACAAAATGTCAGGTTTAGGAGACGGGTTCGTGGTGGCCAACATGCATGAGCTATGCACCGATGCAGCCTATCAGATAGACAGATACCCTGTCTGTTCTTCTTTATTTGAACATGTTTGGATTTATTCAAGAGAAAAAAGGTGCAAAAAGTGATTTGAGTCTATCATCCTGTGTCCTCATTGTAATCAGAAGCCCAGCCCAACAACAAAAATCATCTCACAATTTAACTCTGGGGCTGCAGGAAAAAAACAGATGCATTAATGTTATCAATACATGATCTGATTTCTATCTATAGCACCAATCATTAGACAGGAAAAAATAAGACTTTCACTGACTTTATTTTATACTGCCAGCATACAAATCCATACAGGGGAGAGACAGCTAATTCATGACAGAGGAAGGTGTGTTTCAGAGCCAGTGAACTAGTTTTTAGTGAGTTTCCATGATGTGGAGAGGGAGAGACAGAGAACAACCAGACATCTTGCTTTTCATTCCAAAGCACAGCTGAACACAAACCAGGGAGGGACATGACACTAATCCAAATATGTGCAACCGGCCAGAGCCAATCAGAGTGTGTGCATCCATTTCCCCCACCCACTTCCAACTCACCCTCCTCTCCAAGTGCTCCCTGTAGTTTAATACATGACGTGGAGACCTCAAAAGCTGCTGCTTCTTCTTACCATCCCTAATCTTGTTGGCTCAGAGTCTCTGTTCTTGTCTATACAGTAATCATTCTATGGTATTTCCTCTAAAGAGCCGGTGTCTGTATCCCAGGTGAAACACAGAGACTCTTCTAGTGCACAACAAACTTCAACCCAAATCTTTATTTAACTAACTTTTTTAAAATTAATTTCCATCCTCAGAAATTAAGTTACTATCTACATAACTGCTGTCAGAGTACAAAATTTTGATACCAGGGTGCCCAATTTGAGCTGTCTAGAGCTTGCATTGTGCTTGTTTCCTTTAAGGTCTTGTCTTGGTGAGCACCCTTCCCCCTTTATGAGAGCAGCTGCCAACATCACATTAAATTTGCCTTTCCTGATCACCGACACTAGGTGTTTTAAAACTTCACGTGTTTATATCCAGTTGGACACAGTCATGATTGATGTTTTTAAATGCAGAGGTGAAAGCACACAGCATACAGTACCTGGTTGCAAGGATGCAGTCCTGTCAGCATCTCATAAAGCCTGAGTGCCAGCTCTCTGTGATCCCCATGTGGAGCTGCAGCCCCAACACTCAAAAGGCTTCATACAGGCAGGGGGTCAGGGTTTACACATCCACGGTTTGACTAACAACACAACACGCTCCTCCTGTCTGAGGCTGTGTAAAACCCACCGCCCCATCTTTGTTAGCCTTACCCTGCTACCTGCCGTATGCTACCCATTAGCTGAGGGGAAGCAGGCTGCTTTATGGAGCTCTGCCACTGGGGAGCCTGATCTTGACCAAGTTTAATCAGCTGAATAACCAGAAAAAGCCCAATGGCAACAATCAGCACTTTAGCTCAGGTAGTAAAGACCCCAAACATTATTCTAGATTTAGTGCTAGTCAGTTTACATTCACTCAGATAGTCCTTTGAGAGCAGTAGGCCTAATTTTGTCTTAGACACCAACAACAGTCAAACTTCTTCCACCAGCATCATTTAAATGTGCTATTTAGATTTATACGGATCCAGTGACTACATTTATTTGAAAATGTGGATCACAGCTCCTCTCACCCGTCTTTAGAGTCTTTCAGCTCAGTTTTTTGGTTTCTATTATTATGTGCCCTGATTTTTTGCAAAAGTAGTCTGTTGTTGTTGTTATCAAAATGCTGGGGAAAAATGAACTGAGAAACTGAAAAATGCTGCAAATTCATACAGTAGTGACTTGTTAATCACAAGGTATGCCTGGCCTAAAGCATATCCTGCTTTATCATGTATTTTTTTCTAATGGGAAACGTATTTTACAAAATGAACACCATGTTGTATGAAACTGGACTTGAAACTAGTGACTGAGACCTTAAACTAATCAAGAAAAATGTTTACCGAGGTCACAGAGAATGGGACCCGTGGGCTGTTTTCCCATAGACTTCTACACAATCTGACTTTTGTTTTTTGCAATCTGATGAGTTGTCCCCTGTTGGCCATTAGAAAGAACGCAGATTTAAGGCACTTCCACACTAGCTTCCCCTTTCACACTCAGAAGCTATGTCCGTCTTTTATAAACAGTCTAGGTCCGCACCAAACAGAAGTCAAACAAAGACTGAAACTACCTGGTGAACAGAGCAGCATATTTAGCAGCTATTAATATAGATACTTCACTCTGAAGGTGGTGAAGACCAAAAACAGAAAAGAAAGTTGTGAAAAAGAAAGTTTTCATAGGACTCTGTGCAGCCCCGTGAAATACTAAGTACAGTCTTTATGTTTCCATATGAATTAAGTAGCAGCCAGGTGCTGCTAATCAAATGTGCTTGCAGCAAGTGTGAAGACCTCCATAAAAGCACAAGTTTTGGCAGTTTGCTGGTCTGGAGAATTCAGGTGTGTGTTAACACAATGCCACAATCTTCCCAGGAGTGGCCATCCCAGCAAACCTACGCAACAGGACAATGGTCCCAAGCACAGCAGCAAATCTTCAACAGAATGGCTGAAAAAGAAAAGAATCAAGGTGTTGAAATGGTCCAGTCGAAGTCTAGACCTCAACCAGACTGAAATGTTATAGTGGGAACTTAAGAGAGCTGTGCATAAACGAATGCCTGCAAACCTCAATGAACTGAAGGGTGGGCCAAAATTCCTCCACAACAATGTGAGACCGATAAAGTCATACAGAAAACAATTACTTCAAGTTATTGCTGTTGAAGGTGGTTCTACAAGCGACTGAATCATGAGGCGTACTTAGTTTTTCACAGGACTCTACAGAGTCTTTTGAAAATGTTCTCGTTCACGACTGTATGTATTTATGCATTTATACTTTTTATGTGGACAAAAAAAAGGATAAAGACGGCTTAAGTTGCACATGAAACTATCACAAATACAATTACCTAACTGCCTTTCTCAAGAGGTTTTTTTTTACTGTTGCAAACAAACTAATTAGTTCTTCCTTGGGTTTAATATGTGGAGCAGAAACAACATAATAATAAAATTATTGTGTTTAGGACCAGAAATGTATATTTCTGCTACTTTTGGTGTTGTTGGAAAGAATATGCCTCATTTTTCACAAATCATTGTAGACACTGTATAAGAATACATCTGCAACGGCAATGAAAGGGGCCACAGATTTCTGTATTAATTTTCCACTAACAAAAAAACCCTACAGTGCAGCTGTATTTAGTCTTCAATAGGGGCCTTTCAGACCCTTAGCCCCCTACTGCACATTTTGCAAGGGCCTCAAAGTGGTTTCAGGCTCCTAATTAAAAATCAGAAGCACCTAAAGCTATTGTAAAACACCCAGGGGTGCTGAAACACCTAAAATAAAAGGCCCTTGATCTTCCTAATTAGTAAATAAGGCAGCAAAAGAGCCTCTTTTAAACACTGGCTTGCTACTGAGAGGGCCCTTGCTTATGACGCTGAACTTGCGCTAACAAACACTTTTGTAAAAGCATCTTTTTTCCTTCAAAACAACCCGAAATACATTTTTATAATAAAATATAACAGATGTGACATGCACAAAATATGCAGAGGAAAAGATAATTTTATGAAACTGTGAACAGCACTGAATATTTCACATCTGTCTTCAGCAAGGAAAATTTCCAGCTAGACACTTGTTTTAGTCTACTATCGATCTCACAGTTGGCTTCCGCACTGACAATGTTCGCTCAGGTTGCAGCACCAGCATCCAAAAACATCTGGATTTGTCACTCTTGGACCCAGTCGTGGCTCAGCCATTAAACACATCTTCTATGACTGGAAAAGAAATCAGGCAGAGGACACTGCAGAAGAGCAAAAGAAAAACACTGTGTTTGGAAAAGTCTGAGGGGATTTCTGTACCTGTGTTTGAACATATCTGCTTTTAGGTGGAACAAATTTGTGTTTATGTGAGGATGTAGAGAACAGTGTCTGTTTATTTTTGCTATTTTTACAACCTGCCAAAGGGCTTCTAGTGTGGATAACTGAAAATCTCAAATAATAACAAATGTGAGATGTGAACTCAGATTCAAACTTCAATCTTCGATTCTTTCTCTCAGGGTTAGTTGGTACACTGCTGCACATAACCATCATAGTCAGTATAAAAGATGGGCATAGGCAATCGTCACCCAGTGGTTACTGAAATCCCGTAATGAAGCTTTGAGCTGAGCATTTCCGCATTCGGTATCTTGAAATTTTGAAACCGGATGTGATGACAAAGGTTGATCTAACTGAGAAACACTCACTGGCTGGCCAATTGTGTTTGACAAGTAGCTAGCCAATGAGCATGTCCTGGATAATCATCCTCTTTGACTTAGAATGACCACATTTTACCAAATGGGGTTACTTTTTTTTTCCAGATTAATATTAGCCATCCAGAGAACTTTTACAAAAATGTAAACACTAATGTGGTTTCTTTTGAAAATGTCCCAAAATTTCTACATTACCCTGACATTCAAATCCTTGTTTAAACACAAGCCAGATCAGACAGGGGAAGAGACAGTATAGAAAGTCTTCACCATTCCCTCCTTCAATCTTCTTCATCGTTCTTTGTCTGTCTATTGCTGTCTGCCTCTCTCTTCTTCCACCCTCTCCTTTTTCTTTCTCTCTCACTTTCTTGACTCTCTTGACTCATCCAGGCAGCAGACCAAGTATAATAGGAGACAGGAAAGAAAAGTCCACAGCAGCTGAGTGCGTGGGGCCAAGAACCAAACCCAGTGGCCCTTTTTTTCTCCCTTCTATAACCCTCTAATTTTGCATTTATTTTAGGATGAAAGTTTACTGAGCTCAAGTCTCGTTGCAAAGCCAAAGGCTTGGGAGTCACTGTGATATTCACTCACTGAGTGAGGGCAATTATTTTGCTTAACCTTCTTTGAGTTAATGTGGTGTTAAAGTTCATTCCATGGTAGAATAAGGAAATATGGGTCACCACTACAAGTACAGGACAGGTGAATGACTACATTAAAAGATGTGCACATTCCTTTTTTCCATAAAAACATAGAATCAATAATCAATAATAATCAATAATAATAAAAGTATCAATAATCTTACACATCACACTCAGGATACTAGGGCTCCAAAGAAGGCTTTTTTGTCTTTATTTGGCATTTTAACAGATGCAGTTAAATGCAGAACTGCGAGGAGCACAGCAGCTTCAGTTAAAATTCCAGTTGCTATATGGTATTGTAAAAAATGGAAAAATTGTATGCATATCAGGAAAGTCACCTGGTTTCAAAACAATCCAGGTGTCCATGCAACATAACTGTATATACAGGTGAAGAAAAGGAAGGAAAAATTACAGTTTTGTGTTTTAATGATGGGTCTTCAGTGGGCATGGCCCCGGGTCCTTACTGTCACTGAATGTGAATGATGGGAGGAAGTATTATGGGAGTTGCCATCCACTGTTTACAGCATCACTTCAACAGGGAGTCTGGTAAATGTCACTCACTCATTTTACATACTTAATACTTACAGTTGTCAAAGTGGTGTCTACTGTGAAAAAAAATGTTTATGCATGATGTCCATACATATATATTTTCATTCACAAAGTATAATAACACCTGGATTTATTTTACACTCTACACAAATAATTTTAGACATGCTAATGGTTCCAGGGATGGCAGTATCAGTTGGTCAAACACTTTTTTTCTCAGCCACAATTATCTCAGCACTGCAGACATTCATGATGCCAAGAGGCTGAATGCTAGTGATCACCATCTTGGTTATGGAAGACCAACAACCAATTAACAGCCAATAGGATACATAGTCAGTGCCAATGGATTCTAATAGTAGCTAACTACCTAACAGTTGCAGAATGCATTGAATTTGTATTATGTGTGTTCACAGACTAGACAACTGAGACACAGTCAAGGTAAATATTGCTTATTGTCAACATGTTAGCACTATCATTGTGAGTATGGGAGTATGCAAAATACAAATGGCAGAAAAACCAAGTACAGCCTTAAAACATATCAAGTCAACACGCAACTAATTCAGAACTCTCAAAATCATTTGCATAGCATAAAACACAACCTTCCTACCCAACCACTTTTATTCTCCATACTTCCTCCCCAGCCAACATCTGAAAGCTGTTAGTCCTACATTTTCAGGGTGACACAGAAGGCAAGCATAAATCTTAACTCCTCCTCCAGCAGCAGCGCCGATTTCTGTACATATGGCTGGCACCAGGATACCCCATCATGCATGAAATTTCTTCTTCTGAGGCCTCTGTGGTAAAATCTCAAAGTGGTAAACAATGTTGAGGTGGCAAAAAAAAAAGTCTTTAATGCCACAATAACAGTGAGGATGAGGTTAATTTATTGTAAATCAGGCATGTTGGCTTGTAGACTGAGCAAGTGGGAACTGTGGATCTACATGAATATCTCCAATACCTTCTCTTCCACTGTCTTGTCTGTTTTATGCAGTCATAGTTTTAACACATATTAATCTGTACTGAGGGCAATATATCAGTAGTGCAAACTATTACAAAGAGACTTCATATTTTCTTTCTATTTGTTTGCTTCTCTGTAAAACACCAGATCAGGCAAGTCAGGCAAGGATGACTTCCACAACTGCAATTACTCATACACTTTCAAACAGGGAAGGCAAGACATGGAAAAAAGAGAAGAACTGTGATTAGTAAATGTGATCAGAACATGTTTACTTAACTGAAAATCTGAAAATCTCAACAAAACTTCACTATGCATGAGCAAAATGTACAACGGCATAACCAGTAGTTTTCTATATACTGCATAAAATAAAAAACTAAGCATCCGTTTTTTGTGTATACGCAGGTCTGCCAGCAACGACTATGCTTGTTTTGTTAAAGATCTCTTTGCATAGTGCGAACAATCACAATGGGAAAGAGAGAAAGCATTTAACGTGGCAACTTTACACACATCCTCCCCATGAAAAGAGGAGGTGAAAATAAGGGAGGGAGAGGAGTAAGGAGGGAGAAGAAGGAGACTGTGGCAATTTAAATGGCTCAAGTCATATACACTGCCTCTGCTAAACAGCGGGTTAAGAGAAGTAATTTTTACCCGTGCTGAATGTTAGGGGAGGGAGGACAGACCACACTGCATTCTTCTGTATTGAGGTCACTTTCTACTTCTCAACCATTCTGAAGTACTCAGCAAAGTTTGGGCTGGACTGCAAGCTCGTTCTACTGGGGCGATGAGGGAGCTACTGCACATGCTCGAAAGTGACATCAAATGCTGGTGTTTCCTCTTTCCGAAACAGACAGAATTATGAGAATTCAAATGCCATCAAATCATAAATCAGATCCTTTGAAAAGCAAAGTGACACACCTGAGAGCAATGGCTGCTGTAACTATACTGGATACTATAACATACATGTTTATAATATTGGTACTTCCAATGATGTACATGATCTACATGTACATGATTTCTCCAAAAACTCCTAATAAACCCTAAACTCAAAATTAGAAGCTATACAAACACAAACAAAGTTTTGTGATTATACTGAACACCAACATGCTACTTCCAGCTTTGCTTCTGAGACAAAGACTTTCAAGTAGAGCCCAAACCATACTGGATTTTTTTTTGGGAAAGCTCCATATTGAATTTTATAGATTAGAAATATTAACATCAATAATGTACACCATCTGATATTCTTTACATACATACTGCACAATGTTAGAATTATTTTGAAATGAGAAAATGGGGAGTCATTGTGTGATGCTACTCTGATACATGTGTTGCAGATAGTGCCGACAATACTGTAACCAGTGGAGTCAGAACCATGTTGGTGGACAAACTATGTAATGACATCATTTCTAAATTACTCAAAGCACCTTTTTCTGCAGTATGTCCCATAACAAAAAGTTTTCTGTCAGTGAATATCAGACAGTATATACGCTGATTTAATACGTGTGTGATACAGTTTCAAGTCACACATCAAGCAGCGAAAAATATCTTTTTTATATAATGGTGCCTCCATAAGAAGTGTATCAATTAAGTAAAAGACACAGATGTACAAAATGTTACCAGTGTCTGTGACAGACTCACTGTCTTTCAGATGAACTTGAGTAATGAGTATTGGACTTCTTCTCAGAGTAACTTCCCTATTCCACCTCAATGTTAAAACACAGTTTGTTTTTTTAAACACAAATAAAACACACACACACACACACACACACACACACACACACACACAC
>VVAS01055283.1:7039-20557 GCA_015103295.1 Ptychochromis oligacanthus
GCTTTGTTGCAGATGCCAATCTAGCTAAGAACACATGGAGGAAATCCCCATGAGAACTCCCAACTTTGCAGGAAGACAGACCAAAGAATGCATCCTTGCCAAAATACACTAAAGCAGTAGTTCTCAAACTTTTTTCCCACTTCTGAAGCTGGAAAAAGTTTATGCTCCACACACCACAATTTCCGTCAGTCATTAACAATAAAAAAATAAAGAAATCCAAGTTGTGTTTTAATTAAATAAAGGTTATCCTGATAGCATCAGTGAAGTCTTGGTTCTTTATTTTTCCTGAAAAAAACATTTGTTCAATTTAGTTTCAAGTTACAACTTTCCCACTTTTGATAACATGTCACCTACCTTGTCATAGTATGTGAAGATGGCATTGAACTGCTCAGAGGTCAACTTGACACCCTGCAAACACAAGGTTTGACTTTGATTGCAAGGGTACGAAATAAAAAAAAACCGACAAGCATAAGTAAGATTAAAGGAGACTGGTACGCTTTGCCTTGTTTTCTGTCATATATGTACTGCTACAATGGTATGTGCCAAATTTTAAGATAAGGATGTCAGCATGTGTACAAGTAATCACTGTGAGCCAAAAGCTCAGGCTTGGTTTCACTTTTCTTCTCTACTCCAGACTCTTTGTGATCACAGTGAGAGCGGATATCCCTAATATGGGCATCTCCGGCACACAGCTCTGGCTCTAAGCACCGAAGCCCCACCTACCTGCTGTTCCAATCTTTTGTTTATGAGGGGCAGCCAATCAGATGTCAGTTGGCTTAAAGGGAGTTGGCCTTAAAGACAAAGGAGCTACAACAGCTTGTTTCACACAGTGGATGAACTGATAGGAAGCAGCAAGGCCCACTATAAGATAAATAAGGATTATTTTAAACCGTGAATTATGCAAAGCTATTCTAGTGGAGGCCAAGAATAAAATATGGACTCCTTTAACTGTAATCAAAAAAGGCAGGTGTATCAGTGTATTATGTATTGTTTTGCACAAGCTTTTATTTCAGCCCCATGTTTGTTCCCTACCTGGAATTTGAGTAGGAAATTCTCCTGAACAGGGAGAAGCCTGCGGCAGAGAGGGACTTCATTAGCGGACACAATAGTTGTTAAATTATTCAGATTCTTTGACAGTGAATGAGCATCAGTGGGCAATGTGCTTCAATATTTATACAGTGAACAGAAGCAAGTAAAATTGCATATTACCTTGCCATCTCTGACAGGCCCAACTTCCCATCTCCATTCAGATCAAACATCTTGAGCTACAAAGCAGAAGTAGAACAGAGGTAGGAAGAGACAGAGGAGAAAGTGAAAGGAAAGTTTTTTTATAGGTATATTCTGTCAAAGTGAAGGCAAATGTGGTCCCATGCATTGCATTGAATGAGACACAGAAGGGGTAGCCATAATTTTGATATATCCACCACTTGTTTTTCCCCCTTAGTTCTACATGTCTAACCTTGGTTCAGTATTTCAGCCAATGTGGCAGATTTCTTTTTTACAGAATAATAAGTCAAAAGGTGTAAGAAGAGAGTCACATTGGAGGGAAAGAATAAAATGTAGGTTATAAAATATAGACTGAGCCAAAATTTTGCCTCAAAGAATTTTTAAATCATTTTTTTAAATGAAAAACTGCCACATAATAATAAATACCTAGGCGCTTTGGACTCTTGGTCAGATGAAAGACGTCATCTTAAAGTCTTGTCTAGGAAATTGTAATGGCTATTTTCATTGGTGTCTTATAGTTAATCTAGAAAATAATTGTCTGATCACTCAGCCTATTTCCAGAGGTAGTCTGGGATGCATTTGACAACATATCTTTAAGTGTAAATGCCAGTCTGTCCTAGTGTGTCCCCAGCAACAACGTTAATAGGAAAATATGTCACCAATGCAAGTCCTTTTTTAGTCTTTTTCTGGACCTTTTTGCAAGTTGCTACTGATTTATCCTGCTAATGTCAAAATTTGGAATGTACGTTTTAGTTCTTAAAACATTTTATTTTCTTTCTTGTGACAAACTAATGTAATAATTGTGTGCAGGAAATCTAAACACAATCATCAGCTTGATTCCTTGGAGACTAAAGGATAGACACTGATGTGAACAGTGATGTGTCTCTGCTGTGAACGTGTGTGATCATGTAAAAAAGATCATGTGTGGGCATTATGTCTGTTGTTGCTGGCAGTGCTTTAATACTGTATTGTTTCCTCTTTGTTTGGACTGTGGTAAGCTACATGTAGGTTAATCTTGGCCATCATCCTGGCTGTTACATGTGTAATTTTTTTTAATCAATTACCAACACTACCTCTGTCATAGCAGAATGCTGATTAAAGTTACTCATCCTTTACATTAACCGCAGCCTCTATTTTTTTTACTTTTGCAAAGGGTATCCTTAAAATTTCCCTTTGCACTAAATGAAGAAACAATAAGTTTATCTATGAAGAAACTGCTTCAGAAAATCAGGTCAGCTCAGCTCTGGGGCTTCCAGGAAGAAGCAGATGTTAGCACATCTGGGCTGCAATCTCACAACCTGCAGGACATGATGGGTCACAACCAGTGAGCCGCACAGTGCTGCAGCCACAACCATGACAGGCCACTGAGTACCTCCACAAAATGCTTGACATGTGCCTTTTATCACAAATGTATACAGTTTAGTTTTCTTAGTTTCTTAGTTTTAGTAAAGCCACTTCTAAAAATTGCGATCATAATCAGAATTTCATTGGTGTTTTCTCATTATATTTCCCTGTTTTATGTGACTGAAAGCATTTCCTAAGCTGAGAGAGGACCTTGTTTACAAGTTTAGAGTATCCTCATGCATCAGAAAGCACAATGGATGGGTGGATAAACAAAACTTTAAACTGTCTTACTCCCTTTGAAAAATTGTGTTTTTTAGTAAAATTATCAGCCTTCTGTTCCCGATACAAAGTATAAAGTTAGCCCAATTACACCGAGCATGTGTGATTGTGTGTTTGGATGTGCGAGAGAGCGAGTCTTACTATGGTCTGTGTGTACTCCTGCAGCTTCTGCTCATCATAGTGTCTGTTAGCTTTCTCCAGCAGGTCTGACAGAAAGCCCTGAGGACAGAGACACACAGGGTGCTTTTCGTTATGCTAACTTATGCTTCCTTGCGTCCTCTCTCCTCCCATGACCCAAAAATCATTGCCCATCATGAAGGATCTTGCAGTGCCCTAAAAGCAACTCTGGGAGATGAGGAGCAACCAGAGAGGAGGTTTTTGAAGCAGTGCGAGTAAACATATGTGTATCCTGTGTGAAAGTATTTATCAAATGGCATGACGTGCAATTAAACTACCAAAACTAAGCATGTGTCAGCTTTAGCTTCTCTGTCTTTATGTCTCTTTCTTTAATCTCTCTTAGATCCCAGGAGCAGCTAAGGTGCAAGGAAGAGACACAAGAGAGTGAAGCGAGAAGGAGACACATTGCCATAATGAAAAGCACCCATTGATTAGCAAAAAGGGCCAGCGGTTCCACCTGATCTTCCATTGAGATGAGGTAAATTGTCCAGAAAAGAATACACAGATCTTAAATGAAGATGCATTCACATTTAGGTAACATATAATAATATTACAATATTTTCCTATACTGAAACCACCTTTTAAGATTCAGAAAAGACTGTTAACAACATCACAGACTTAAAATACTGAAACACTGGAGAATAAGTCATCTAACTTTTTACCTAATGTATAAAAAAATGCACTCCAAGCTTCTTTTACAATAGTTAACAAAGGAAGAATGAGGTGGAGGATAAAAGAAATGTTAAATAAGAGAAAGAAAGTGAAAGAGGACAATGAGGAAGAAAGAACTTAAGAAAAAATAATTGAGACTCCGAATTATCAAATTATATTTTGCCTTAATGGTTTATTTGCTGTTTTGTATTTTAAATCAAAAACTAAATGTAGAGCAGTAACAAAAAACTACATTTCCCTCTGAAGTTAGCACAGTAAAATATAAAGTCTTCTAAAATGAAAGTACTCAAGTAGCATTAGGCCAAAGGTATCACTTGTGCGCTACTTGAGTCAATATTTTCCGCGTCTCCTCACAATTATGTGGTGAGATGCAATTTTACATGTCTGCTTCCTGAGATCTCATCTGTATTTTTTCCAAAGCTTTCAAAAAGCCACACCTGAGTAACTCATCTGCACCTGGTCAGCTGGAAGAGATGTAATTCCCACAGCAACCTGAGCAGCCAAATCTGTACACGAGTAATCACTGACCCCAATTAATCCTCAGCTTGCCACTGTGGAACACTTCCCTTTATATAATTTTACAAAACATTTCCTAGAGCTGTTGGAGTGAATAACCCTTGTGTAATCAGTAAAGCTTTTTTTGTATCTGAATCCTCACCTCATAAAAAAAAAGAAAAAGAAAACACTCGAGGTCAGTGGGGAATTTCCTGTGGAGCAGACATTTAAGTCTCCTGAGTCAAAAGTACTTCCCGACACGGGTCATCCATATGCTCACATCAATAAAAAAAGATGACGCACTGGAAATACTCAGTGGCAAACAGTTTAAAAGTTTTTTAAAAATTCACTTCTTTGGTCTAAAAGTTAAACAAAAATCAGGCAGGGTGACATTCAGTTATAAGAAAAAAATTAAAAATAAATAAATGAAATAATAAAATAAATACAAGACGTTTTCACTTTCTATAAGGTGTATAATGTTATGTGTTGTGGCTATTTATTGGCAAACAGTAGCTATGTTTCCTTCCCGAATTCATGCTAAACTAAGCTATTTATTTGATGGCTCAAGCTTCGTATTTAGTGTGCAGGCATGAGAGCTGTTTTCATCTTTTTATGCAAATCTTAGGATTGAAAAATGAAAAATGAACCCAAACATCGCAGTTCCTCTAATGGCCACTTGAGGCTGGCTCCAAAAGTGAGTCAGTCAGACCAAAAATGGTTTTGGTCTCTATAGCTTATTTCCCCTTCATTAAAACTATACTAGTTTGTTATAACTTACATGATTAAACTAAATTTCTGTCTGAAGTTCACCTTATTAGAGGCATAGCCACTTTTACTGACAGGCTGTAACTGTTAGCTGTCTGCCAGGCTTTACTCAAGTTAATTCGAGTCACTGAACTGGATCTCTACGGTATTTGTGGTGTTGCTGCCTTTTGGAACTTTTTTAAATGCATTTATATCACAAACAATATGGCTGACTGTGCATTTAACTATACAGCTCTACGTTAAGAAGTCTGTGATCCAGTTTTCGTGAGTGATATTCTAAAAAGCACCTTGATAACCAAGCTAGTGTTAACTTATAACTTCTTTTATGGAGTTTCTTGTCCAAATTTGGTCACTTTGGGCTCCAAAAACGCAAGATGCCAATGATAACAGCCTATTAAAATCACAGCCATAATGCTAAAATCAAAATTTAAAACCAGACTTCACAAACAATGGTTATGGTAGCTATCTCCATCTTTTATATACAGTCTATGACCATGACACAAAACCGTTTTCTTTTTTTTCCTTTTATTTTATTGATACAAACAACAAAGGATCTAAGTGTGGGGCTGAACATAAACATACATTCAAATTAAGGCATATTGTATATATTTAAAATGTCATTAAAATGTTGGAATTAAAGGTATATTTAAAATACAAAGATTAAAGATTATAAATTTTTGGAATGTGTGGCTTCTTAGTCCACTACTATCCGATAATTACAGTTTAGGGGAGGTGCTCTGTTAGTGTGTGTTGATGTGCATATGAATATGTGGGGGAGAAAAGAGAAAAAAAAAGACAAAATAAGTATGACAGCATAGACAGATGAAACAATAAAAGGTATTTGTAATAAATTAGGCATTGCATGTTACTGATCACATAAGATCACATAAAACCATCTTAATGAATAGATTTCATTACTTTTTAATGTTTGGTTTGAATTTATTGTTGAGAATTTACCTTCAGTTCATTTGCTTCAATGTAGCCACTGCGATCTGTATCATATCGCCTCCATGCCTACAAGAAATCATAAAAACAAAATGAAGTAATTGATTGAAAGTATTTTCTCAGCACAAAGGCACAGAGAAGCTCTTCTCCAGAGTGATTTACATTCTTTCCTGCTAAATAAATCCTCCCTGATCGACTCCCAGCTTGCTCTTTGACTACGCCAAGTGTTTGACTTTTCTCTGGTGCGGAGCAGAAATCGTTCCAGAGGGGCCGACCACAAAAGCCTGGACCGTCACTGTAATCATACAGTTTTCAATACAATCCTATTGGCCCACATACAGATGATGGACACAGGGAGGAAAGAGAAGAGAGAAAGTCATTTTAATGAATGTTTTAATCTAGCAGCTGTCCCTGTCCAAAGAAGGGCTCCTTATCAAAGATGGATGGCCTTCCCCCTTCTCCTTCTCCTTCTTCTCTGCCTCCCCCTCTGCTCCTCCTCTCCTCCTGGGTTCTGCAGAGAGGAGCTACAGTGGTGTTATCCATTATATATGACTCTGAAAATAGAAGGCTCTGCTTCCTCATTCTAACCCTTTAAAAACCTCTCTGCCCCCTTCCTCCTCCCTGCACCCTTCAGCAAAGACTGATTAATCCCCCCTCTCTTGTTTTATGTTCTCAAACTCTGGCTCTCAACTTCCCATCGACATTTCATTTACGCCCCCCCTGTTCCTGCTTCCTCTAGTTTGCCCTTTGTATCCTTCTCTCTTTGCACACCTTCTCTTTCGTTCATCTCCCTCCTCTCATTTCATTATTCCTCCTCCATATGACACAGGAGACAAGGACAGCCTCTTCCTCACATGTAACTGGTTTCTAATTGGCTTCATTTTTTTTTCTCCTTTTTTTCAGATCTAACATGAAATCTGCCATTTTGTCTTGTCTCGTCTTTTGGAGTTATTTGGTGGAATAAATTATTTCCTGTTTCTGCTACCTTTCAGCAGATATCTAGAGAGCTTTTTGTTACTTCTTCGATCACTTATTATCCAACATTCGCAGCACCACTTAAACTTCAGAAAATTTGAAGTATAAATGGTAACAGAGTAGGCATTCTTCCTTTCTGAGACATTATGCTAGTAACTAGTCATGTGGTAAAGTTTGAGCATCTCCACTGTCCACTTAACCACCTGAAAATATTCTGACAGAATAGTTTCCCAGACACTTGGGTAAATGTTGTTTTCTCTTTCTGCTCTCCATTGAATTTGGCCTGGGCTTTTGTGTGGTGGGATGCACTACTGACAGACTAAGGAACCCAGAACTAGGTTTTTAGGAACTTCTGAAAAAAACGTAGTGTTTCAAGAGAAAAATACATGTATAGCGACAATAACCTGTGACACTTAGTATGCATGGGCTACGTGTGCAGCAAGCATTATGTCACAGATAAGTCAAATATACAAATGTCAGTCTGGTCCTAATATCCTTTAGTAAGATGTTTCCTGTTGTGTTTCGAATCTGCCTCCACTCTAATCACCACTGCGAGTAGATTTTTTGTGTTGTGTGCCAACTGCTCTGCAAACCTCTTAGACCCACACTTACCATAATAGCCCACAACTGCTCTGTATGAAGACCCGTAAATGCATCTTAGGAGTGCAACTTACAGCCTTAGTTATTAACACCAACCAGTTACTGAGAATCAAATGGCAAAGCTAATGGTTCACATAAAATCTGCTGATTGGTTTCAAGCCCCACATGAATTTTGCAGCGGGCATACTAAACATTATGGGGCTACCATTTCACACTATTCACTCCACTTTTAATTTCTCTAAGCCATGTTTTTCAAATTCTCCTAGCTCATTTTTCATATATAAACCTTTATTTAGACTTAGCTTATTACCTCACTGTTCATAATGGGTCACTTGACTTGTAATACAAGTGCTATTCTCACATGCAGCCATTTGTAATTTAGGGCAGCAGTTTGTATTCTAGACTAAACTAATTGGTTCAACCATCCACAAGGAATTAATTCATGGAACTAGCTGGTAGGTAGAGAACATGCAGGTTGCCGGCCCTCCGCTGTTGACTAACTCTAGTACATAACTGTCTGGTTGGGTGAACTAAGTATGTCCTGGCTAATGTTAAACGTGAACAAGAACCTCCTGTACAAAAATTTCAAAAGTGCTTTAAAGAACTGATCAAATATCCAAGTCAGTCAAAAGGAGCGGCAGATTTGCATGAAAAAAAACATACCGACCCGTCCAGACATACTCAGGAACACACTCTTACCGCCATAAACTCAGCACTGGAGCTGACAAACTGTCTGAAGCAGAGCAAGAAGTTCTCTTCAGTTGGAAGAATCTGGGCCAGCTAGGGAAAGAAATGACAGGGAAATGGGAGTGGTGAGAACACAAGATGGTACAGTTGATATTCTGGGAGAGAAGAGATGGAGACTGGGAGAGCTTTTTGTGTGCAAGGCCTCAAATGGGCAAGTCAGCATAAATAATAGAGAGACACAACCTCAGAAGCCCAACTATGCCCAAGCTAGAAAAATTTATTAAAATTCATGTTTTTGGGTGTTCAGACAAAGACTTTAAACTGGATTTTCACACAAACAAGTGGACTGCAAACTCATTTGCAGATCTTTCTTGGCAGCAGTGGATTATTGATATTATATAAGCCCTACTTTTCGCATCTTTTTCAAATTACTCTCTGACAGTGGTCAAATCGAGAGAAACCAATACCTAACTGATGCTCTATAGAGAAGATCTTAAAGACCGCATTTATGCAATGAGTTGAGTATTGACCAGACTTCTGCGGCCTGTATTTTTGGCTCTCTGAATTATCTGGGCTTTCTTTTTAACACCTTTTCTCACCACTCAAAATAAGCAGGAAACCTTCACCTTTTTCAGCAGTCTGTTTTGGGTCTGACATCCAATGTGCAAATCTCACACAGAGCATGCCATATAAGCTGCTTGCCTCCCCATCCGTATATGTATGCACATGCAAGGACGGGGAGGTCCATTCCCCCAAATATAAATCATTGGAGATGGAAATAACAATCCTCCTTTGACTGTAGTGGTCCTGACTGGACTACAGATGTCCCAGATAATTTAAGAGTTCAAGAAATCACATGAACTGGCCTACACATGGGCACAAAAACCCATATAAAACCACAAATTGTTGTTTTCAAACTTTTTGCATATTGAACAAATGAAATACACCCCAGTCAGCCACAACTTCATAACCACTGACAGGTGAAGCAAATAACATTAATCATCTCATTTCAATGCAATGTTCTGCTAGGAAACGTTAGGTCCTGAGTGTCTATGAAATGCTATATGTGGACGTTACTTTACCAGGTACTAAACTAAACATTGTTGCAGACAAAGCAAACCCCCATAAGGCACTCCCAGACACCAGCAGCCATTACCAGCAGAACAATGTGCTCCACCACACCACAAAAACTATTCAATAACTTGGCTCCAAACATCCCAGAGCCCAGTCTGATTGAGAATCTGCAAGATGACTCAGTGCAACCTGATCCAAGAAGCCCCACCTAGCTAAGCCACAGAACCAAAATGACCCAGTACCAGAACCACTGGACACCCACAGAGATCCAGTGGCCACGCTTTTTTGGGTAAAAGCAGTTTTGGCAGCGGAAGAACCTGCACAATATTACGCAGGTGGTTTGAATGTTGTGGCTGATCAATGTATGTTACTTGCTAAGCTAAGCTAACTAGCAGCTTAGTGTTTGACTATTTAAACCATGTAAAAAACACAATATGAAATATGACATCACCCTCGCTTAATAGCTGACAGTTAGTCACTAGTGGACATTCCAGATTCTGGTTGCTTAGGTTTCCTTATAAATTTAACTGGTTGCCTACTCACTTTGCATCACCAGTGGTTATATTGCTTATCACTGCTATAGGGTGGTAGAGGCTCACTGTTTCCATATTTCCAGTTTTTAGGCTGGGCTAAGCTAAATGGCTTCTTTCTGTTTTACATTTGCTGAACAGTCAGAAAAGTAATAATCTTCTTACCTCAGTCATTGTAATAAATGTGAAAAAGTTAAACCAAGGTTTGATGGAGTCTAGCTGTTTCCAGTCTTTACAACAAACTAAACTAGCTGGCTGTGGGTGCATATAAAAGTTTTGTATCAATGTTGTCATCTAACTTGCAGCAAGAAAGCAAAAAAGCATATTTCCCAGAGAGTGACATGACTGTTAATTAAAATCACGGATTTCCAAGCATAAAGAGGTCCTCCAAGACCTTACCTCTGACATCTCAATTCGTCCATCTTTGTTCTTGTCGAACTTCTGCATGAACTCCTTCATCTTTTCTCTGAATGTGGGATTTGAGGGGTCCTACAAAACATTTGTACTGAACGTAAGTGAAAGCTGGGTGGTCATTGTGTAGATCTGTGATTAATCTCTAGTCCCTGAACTCACCACTCCTGCTCCTCTCCGAGCCATCTCCAACTCCTTGAAGAAGTTCTCCAGCTCCTTCCCCTCGATGTATCCATTACCTTCGAGACAGACAGACCATAACTGCATGTTACTGCAATATACCAAATGGCTTTTTTTTCTGGTATTGCTGACATGCAAAAACTTCACAGAGATGTGGTCTCAGTGTCAAACAGATCCCATCATGGCCCGGGTTTGCCCTGGTATTGATTCAAACATGAGCCTTTCAACAGTAACTCTCTTCCTGCCCCTCTAAAAGATTTCACTATTGACTGACACGGTGATCACTCTTCAAAGACTTTGTGTTCACAAGATCGCATGCCAGGAGAAGCTATATATGGAAAATAACTTTTCTTGGATTTTCAAGGTGATGATTCACAGGCAGCCTCTATTATTCCACAGTGATCAATAGTGCATTCAGTGGAGAGTTTTGCAAATAGGAGCAGTTTACAGTGATAAATGATAGTGTACAGCCGAAAATAAATGGCTAATTTTGAAACAATTATAGCCTAAATATGCTATAATTAAGATCACCTAAACTCTAAAAGTGATAATATTTGTTCAAGAACAGTGAGGCTTCCTACAATCCTTTAGAAAATGTCTTAACCTTGTTTTACTGCGTGCCATCAGTCATTTTGACAAGCCAAGTGTCATTTTTGTCAGGCAGTGCTCAATCTGTGATTATGTCAATCACATTTATTTGATTCTTTCATGACAAATTTATCTTGTGGGGGCACAGAGTTGATTTTCTTTCGCTCTCATCTTATTTTATTCTTATTCCTGTTGTTCTGTTGCCCTGACAGTACCTATTCAGAGGACAAATGAGTGTGCCCGCTTCACCCAGGTAGTATGCGAACCTGTGCCAAAATTCTATCAACACTCCTGCTGAATGGCCGGACAGATGGCTCCAAACGATGTGACTAGCTGCTTCAATAAAATCCTGGAAGGCAGTGCTGCCTCATTAAACACTAACAAAGATTATTATGCTATCCACTGCCTTTCCTCTCTCTCTAACTTGCTGTCTCTCTCGCTCTGTCATCTTCGATCTAACCGCTTCTCTCTATCCAACCAAACTCACAGCGTCTTTGTTATATCCAAGAAAATTTTGTGTGTGTGTGTGTGTGTGTGTGTGTGTGTGTGTGTACGCGCACATGCGTTCCTCAAAGATGTTATCAAAACTCATGAATACAAACTCTGATGTTTTAATGAAAATGTGGGACAGTGAAATGCTTTGCTGCTGTCGAGCCTCCCTCCTGTGGGTCTTATTGACATTTAGCACTGTAGAGAGAAATGGCCTGCTTGGTAATTAAACAGAGGAAGTAGGATGTGATTAACTACAACATGAATGGTATAAAATGGCAATAAAAACAGATATATGAAAAGATTGTTCTGGGAAGCTGTCCTATGCTCAATAAATGCAGAAATAAAGCTGTTATGTTTGTGCAAGGCAGCATCTGTTGGTGGTTTTGCACTCCTGTTTATTCAAAAGCAGGATAAGCAATTTCTGTTTCAAGCAGCCTTTAAATCACAATAATATGTTTAAGGCACTACATGTTATTCTTTGATGAAATGCTGTATGTGCTGCAAAGATCAGTATGTCCATGTTAAGTGTCCCAATTTCAGTATAGACATTTACACTGAATATCAAAAGCGGTATATGAGCGTGCATCATTGCCAGCAGCTGCATTTTATGGCTGATTTCATCTCACTCCCGGATCATTTTGTTTAAATGTCAAATATGCAGTTCGCACAATACAATGAGACTGTTCCTACCAACTTACACTTTTGTCTTTCTGCACAAGCACATAAAGTCTGCACTAACCACCCAGATAAAAGGTTCACAAAAAACACTTTAGGCCCAAATAAACACTTTTTTGGAAAGAAATGCGTCACTGGTCCGCTGGGAGATGCTGGTAAAGACGTTTTACTTCTGGTTTTTCATTCTAAAATTCAACCCCGACCGAGGAAAACTCTCAAAGGGGGCAGCTGTGCCAAGTAAGTGCATATTTAAAGCTTATATAAAGTGCATTTGCCTTTCAAAGGAGAATATTTTGTTTTGAGCTCACAGCTGGGTCAATTCAGGAAGTAGATTCTGCTTAGTATTCCAATTTTTTTCATATCCAGGTCAATAAGAAATAATTGACAGCAAATGCTCTATAATTAGCAAAAGAAACTGCAGTTGTTTCCTTTTTCAGCTTTGAAGTGTCTTGAATTGAAAGGGCCTGACGGAGACAGCAGAGAAAGATGAGAGGGACGCAGAGGAGAGGAGCTGCAAGAGATGCAATCCAGATGAGATTTGATCCTGGGCCAACCAGGGGAATATGTGGTTTCATCATCTCTAGGTGCATTGCCTCCTGTGTATTTTTATCTGCAACTCAGAGATGTTTACTCAATCTGAGCAAACAAATTAGCTCTCCTTTCTTTCTGCCGGGCCACAAGACACTCCCAGTAATGAGAGCAGAAATCAAACACAGTAGCCAAATCTGTGGAAGCGCACTGGTTACATTTGATTTGCAAAGTGGCTCACTCCAAAGCACAATATGTAAAATGCCACAGCATTTAAGGACTTAAACACCTGGGTGGTTGGACTGATATCTGTACGCTCTAACCAGGACAAACAATAAGAGACATAACAACTTTCTCTGCCCAGCAGCTCATACAGAGGAGCTCAGCTGCTGAACCCCTCTGCCCCACCCAAAATGTCCCTCCACCTTAATTTCCCTATGGAAAGCAGTTCAGCATGTGTGCCAGCACTGACAATGAACTCCCAGGAGGATGTGTAAAGCAAATAGGTGCGGTACACATGCCTCGTCTGCAGGTGTGATTTGCACATCTGAGAGAAGTGGACTGTGCAAGCCGGATTGAAAACTTGACTATTGTCAGTTTGATGTTAACTCACAATTATGTGACACACAGTGAAGCTTCTTATCCTGTACTTTAAATAAAAATGTCTCAGCAAATAAATAAGACAAATATACATACTATGAAAGAGAAATAAGTAATTAATAGCTTTTAATGGAAATGAGTAATGGTGTTCTCATCAGACTGACAACTGTATGCTGTATAGTCTATCCATCAGTTTGCAGAAAGCCTTCAATCCACAGAGGAATCTGCAGACCTTCAGATGGAATGAAAGCATCTTTAATCAGGCTTATAAAAC
>VVAS01055284.1:7627-18589 GCA_015103295.1 Ptychochromis oligacanthus
TTAGTCATGAATGCGCGTGAACGCATCCGTGTATGTATATGTATTCCCCCTTTTCTTTGTGATACGAGGCTCCAGGTATTATGGGGTAATTGGCTTCACAATCAAACTTTCCCAAACTTTGAGCATTTTGACGCTCGCAGCAGCGTAGTTATGGGGAGAGGGAGCAGCAGCAGCAGTGGGTGCACAGATATTTCTTTATCTTGATTGTTAAAACCACAGCAATTTTATATAGTTTCTCTGTTCTGATAATGTCACTGCGAAAAAGACATTCAACAGCAGCTCTAAAATCAATATAGTTCATTACAACTCAAGCTGCCTCCATACTGACCTCCGTGCTCCTTACACACAAGCTCGCGCACATTTCCACACGCACCAACGGCTAATACACACTAACAAAAACCGACAAATACATATACATACACGGATGCGTTCACGCGCATTCATGACTAATGAATGCCAAAAACAACTTAACACACACTAAATTGACAGTAGTCGACATACAAAGAGGCCTTTGGGAAATCCAGTGCAGGTAATTTCTTGGACATTCATCGGTGATAACTCCACTACATTCGATTAAAATGAAGGGGAAAATGGAGGAGAGCGAGCGCTTGCGCACACATGCACACAAAACACAAACATATTGGTCCAGTCAAGCAAATAATAAGTTAATTTGAGCAATTTCGGCACTCTGCGGGGGAACAAAACAGCAGGACCAGGCAGGAGCAGCAGCATCTTCCCTTAGATGAGGCCTCTGCACCCCCCCATCTTATTTTCTTACCCCTGTAGCCTCACTGTCCACGCTCAGGGAAAAGTGGACACCTGGAAAAGAGTGCTCCCTCTGACCTCCAGCATATAACTGGCGGCAGATACTCAAGCAGAAGCAGCGAGGAAGATGGGAAGAGGTCTGTTTTGCTTCAAAAAAGACAGTATCTTGCCCTAGTGTACTTCCTATGATGAATAATAACAGTGTGGTTTGACATGGTTTCCACGGTTACAACCCCCCAACCCCCACCCCTGACAAACCTCTCCTCCCACCTCCTCCCTGTCTCAGTAAAAAACCTCCTGTCAGACATTATGTGTCGATCCAATTATGCGCCCAACAGGACATTTCGGGAGGGGGAGGATCATTCCCCGGCTGAAATATGTTGAAATTAATGCTTAACTTGAAAAAGGTTTTTCCTACAAAGCAAAGCTTCACAGGTACACTGTCTGCAGCTCCAGAATGCCTTAACTAATTATGAGTGATTAAGACTCATAAGGGAGTCGAGGCGGAAACCTGCTGAATGGATAACAGCTAACACTTCGATATTAAATCATCAGGGCTGGCAATTCAGTCGGCAGGAGCAGCTAATGGATCATATGCTTCACTTGGACAGTTTCCTGTTAGTCACTGCGGCAGTTCGATGGCGTTCACTGAAGCGGACGCAAAACTAAATAGGGTAATAGGGCAAGCAAGCCACGTGTGTGCCCCTGTCAGGCCGCAGGTACGTGTGGAAGTACAGTGATATATAGACAAACTTGCACGTCACAGTAACCACCTGTTGGCAGGCGAACAGCTTCCCCTGGTACTTATTGATGATGGTGTAACCAGTGGGCACTGTGCGATCCTCATACCAGGCGACTGGACACAGGAAATCTCTTGCATTGGCCAGACCGTTGGCTCCTGCAAAACATACATACGCAGTTAAAGTAAAGACACTGATGTGACATTTGATCATAAACCAGAGCTTTGGCCAGATTAAAATTTTTAAGTTGCAGTGGCATTAGGTATAACCATGAGGGTAACCACGATATTTAGGAAGAAAAAAAATAGGAAATATTGATATCAACTTAATACCACACATACGCAGAGTTTTTTGTGAGTCAGAATGGGCCTCTGGGAGTGTGTGACTACGCATGTAATCACAACTGGTCTCATGTAGTTAAGACAAAGAGTCTATGTTAGCTTATTTAAGAGAGGTCTGTGCATTTTTCTGTTCTTTTAGCCATTTTATAAAGGAAACATGTATTTAGGTCTGAATAAATTAAACCCAACTTTAAAAAAAATATATATATGGTTTTAAAACATTTTTATTACAGTCCTGGTGACTTTCCTTTGGTGGAAGGCCAAAACATCTTTGGTGGGTAAGAAAAATTTTTATATGCAGGAAAACCCCTGATATGATAATAGGTAATATATTGTACATATTTCAGTTAACAATAGTTATCTGGTCAGCACAACATACTAAGTGGTGGTATTGCAAATGAGCAACTGACTATCCAAGGACGGTTTTTCAGATTGCATAAAAAAAAAAAAAAACAGTAGACACGATGATAATGTCCTTATCATAAATTCTGTTGGTTATAACAATCATTTAGTGAAAATTTGAACAGTGTCACTTTATGAAAATTCTAACTAATCCTAAAAGTCATTAAAATACATCCGGAGGAGGGCATGAGTGTGTTGTGTACCAAATTTCATCGCAGTCCGTGAAACAGCAGTTGAAACATTTCACTCAAATGCACAATCTGAAGTAGATACTATAGCTATAATTCTGTAGCTGTAGCTCTGTAGCTTTATCCTCTGAGAACCATCATTAGTGGAGAGACTGACTGAAAACCAGACTAACTGACTGAGCCACACCGAAACTGGATAGATTTGCAGAGAAAAGCATGAACAATTTAGACATCAATAGCATGCTGCAGGAAACAGATGTAAAGAGGTTGGTGTGCCAATTTCAAGGAAAGGATGTTTACATATACTGCACTTATATAGACTCACAAATATCATACAAACCTATTGGTCCAAGGTCAGGAAGTTCAAAATGGGCACCATACACTTCAAGTATGTAGCCTCTGGTTTCCCCAAACACATCCACACTGAAGCGCATCCCTTGCTGGAAAAAAAATAAATAAAAAAATGTGGAAAGTGGCACTGAGAGAAAATTTTGTCCTGTTAAGTATCAACTGTGTGCTGTTTCAATTCTGAACAGGCGTGGAAAAACACATGTGCTGCAGTCCAGGTGGTCAGGCTTTTGGTAGCTTCAAACCTCTTTTTGACTGATGTTTATTTTTAAGGTCACTTTCAAAAACCACCAAACAATGTCTTTCTAAATATGGTAAGTGGGATGTTGGGGCAGACACAATGGTACATTTCTCTGAAAACCGGGGAGATGGAAAACACACAGCCCACCTGGATGACACAGATCTCGTTCGGCTCGACCATCATCTTCCCAAACTCCGTGGTGATCAAGATCTCTCCCTGCTGAGGGGCTGTACACACAAACAGACAAAGAGAGAAACAGAAAAAAGGAAATTTGAACAAGAAGGCAGAGTGATGCTTGAGCTATCATTGTTCTTATGATAGATGACAGTGAAAACAACAACAACGGCCCTTTTTCCTCACCAATCAGAAAGTCTCCATCTGAGTTGTTGAAGCACCTAAAACAAGAAGGAAAAAAAAAAGATCAGTGGAAGATGGGCGATATTTTTCATTAGTGAAAACATATCTTTTTGTCACATAATCTGCATGCAAATATAAATTATCTCACCTGTCAGCCATGGAGGTGTTGCAGGTGTACACGTGGATGCCAATGCCATTGCGAGATTTGGCATCTCCAGCACCGCAGATGGTATGTAGACCCTGAAGCATGAAGAAGGACACAATCCCAATAAATCAAATGAATTATTTTCATAAAAAAATAAGAGGAAAAAAACGAGCTTGACTTACAGCCACAAAGTCCACTTTCTTCTCTGTAGTTTTGGGGATGGTGAATGGCAGCCATCGTAGCTGTGAAAGAAACCTCAGAGTCAGAATCTGCACTGCAACAAACCTCACAGTGAAATTACAGTAAACTACTGTAACATGAAACCATTATTATCCACTAGGCTTGCTTAATATGTTGTTACCCACCTATTAGTATTTTCAGTATTTACCTGTATTTCCGAAAAACAGTACCTTACTGTGCAAAATGTTATTTTGTAGCAGTTAGTTGTAATGTACTTATTCTATACATTCAGAGTATTTAAAGCAATTCACTTGTGGAAGGATTGTGGATCCAAAAATAAAACATTTCCTAATTCATTTACTATGAATAAATGCATCTACTGTGTTCTGTTTTTATCACTGCTTTTTGTAAACCGTTCTGAAGTAGATGGATCTGTTAGAAAAAGATGATGCCATGCATGTCTGCACCAATCACAGACTTCAAATGTGTGCTTTTGTGTGCTCTTATGTTGCCAGCGGTTTTTTAATCCAATCTAATAAAACCACGCTGTTGGTCTGAATGGTATGAAATGCCTTCATTTGCCAGCCAGTCACTGTGTCATTTACCTTAGTTTTTGTATGGACTGGACAAACAAGACATACCATGTTAATGTTTAGAGGAGAGGGTAGGTGGATTTGGTTCTGTTGGGACAGCTAGATCCATATGCTAAACTTAGCTAAGCTAATCTGCTGCTGGCCCCAGCTTCATATTTAGCACACAGACATAAGACTTTTGAATATGATTGTCAAGCAAATCCAAAATGAGCAGGAACTCTTTCTTATCATATACCTGGTTAGGATCAGGCTCCACTTCATTCCAGTTCTCTGTTAGATTCCCACAGGGAAATGATGTGAATGGCTTGTGTTTAACAGATGGAAGGATGCGGTACAACCAGCTAGAGGAAGAGGAGGGGACAGTTTAGTGATGCGTAATGTCTAGGAAGCATTTGGGATCACTATAGCCTGACTTTGGTTTCAAACAGATGATGGACACCTCCTCTTATTGGTTGGACGTGGGCAGGTGAAGGCAGACCCGGAGAGCTGTTCAGCGTAGAGGCCGTATGGGCAGACCTGAGGATTATTCTGTAGGCACATAGAACGGTAACACAATGATAATGTTTTGTGTTATATATGTATATATATATATATATATATACACACACATGGGAATGACATATCTGTTTGAAGCTTTACTGGAAATAGTAATCAATTCTGCTTGTGCTACCTGTCCCTCAGGTAAGGATCCAGGACAACGAGGGTCTTCAGAAGAGAACTCGTTCCCAAAGCCACTCATGTACTGAAAGAGACAAACACACATCCAACACACCAGTGGAAACAAGTTGAAGTGGAAAAATAAAAAATAAAAAAATACATCATGCAGCTTCATTGTAATGCAGGATAAATATGTTCATGCTGTTTATAATTAAATTTGAAGGCTTGTCATTAAGGCTTGTCTTTTTGTTAATTGTTGTCATATTGATTCACATTAGATCTATGATAAAACAAGCTGCAGTTATGCCAAATTTCCCCCCTTGCAGTTATCCATTATTTTGTGTTACTGTGTTACAGAAACAGCCTAATTACACCTGAATCCTCTGCAGCATGTTTTCATCAATGTTTCAGGTAGGATAACAGTGTTACTTTACATCTATCCTACACCAGCACTGATCGTGTCTTCTCTGCCACAGAGCATCACAAACTTGGCACAATGGAAACGCATCTTGCTGAGTCATTGTTAGTTTGCAAGAAAGCGCACTCACAGCCATGGATGGTTTCCACATGTGCGCGTTCATGTGCCCAAAGTGCACGCTGGAGGCTCCAGAGTGTCCCAGTGTGAGAGAATGTTTTGTAAAGTCGGATTTGTCATTTTAAAGGTTTATTTCGGGTGAGAGTAGCAAAACTAGAACTTAAGAATGACTCCAGCATCGCTTGGATAAGGAATTTAGTCGCTTTCATTTTGGGGTACAGGAGAATGGGCTGAAACCATTCTCCTGTACCCAAAGCTTTGGCCTTTACAATCCTTATCATTAAGTATGTATCATGACTATGATACCTTCAGTCAAATAATGATGGTTCCATAGAAAAAACTGTAAAATAATCTAAGCTCAGGGCCAGTACTGGACTAAATGCAACATCTGGACGCAACTGTGCAACAATGCCAATAAAATGTAAAGTTGAGGGGGTTAAAATCATGTTTTGTTTTGTTTTTGTTTTTTTCATTAAATTGAAGCTTTCCAACTGAAAACTTCATAGGCGGTTCAAACCACAACTGGGCAGCTGCGGAATGCAGCGCTCTGATTGGTTGGAGGGAACACCTCCCTTCAGTCAGCTGCTGCTGTAGCTGTGATGGGTTTAGGACGCTTTAATTTGGCACATGTCCGGTCCAAAGTAAAAAGTTAAAGTGCCCCCCTTTATTTTCTGAGTAATACAGAACTGCATCCCACTTGCACATGAATGCACAGTACTGATCGACACAGACGCAGATCATAAGCGATAATAAATATTTAAACACTTAATTTTGACTCATGTAAATGCTGCCTTACCTTGAGCCCAGCCATTGCGTTGTGTGTTAAAACTTTTCTTGTAGCTGCTCAGTGTTTCAAAGCGGTTACAAATTAACTCGTAGTTTTCCTCTTAATGTATTCCCTTCGACCAAAATCCACTTCAGGGTGCCTGCATAGCGGTGTGTGGACAGACTGGAAAAGGGGGCTGGGATTTATACTCTTTCTCAATATGGGTTTAATTAGGCCTTGACTGGCTCTGTGACGCAACAGTCGGGAGACACGGAAAAGCGAAAGGACGGGTCGGATGGTCAAAATGTGAGCAAACAAGCGCCAGTGTCACTGCCAAGAAAAACAAGAACCGATATATGAAATTTCAGATGCAGGTAAGGAAGACTGGGAGATTAGAGCTCAAGTCATGGTTTTAAAGGGCTGCGATCCAAGCACTGACAGCACATAGGGAGAGAAATATAAGGATGCTTGGTCGTTAGAAGCTTATAATACATAGAATATATGATATTATGTCAACTATTAAAAACATGAAACAAAAGACAGTGTAAATCCACCAAGGAGTTTTCATTAGGCTGAAATGGTGGTGACCTTAGGCACACTGCTTGTGCAAACACTGGTGCCATGCACATCCTCACGTACTGCAAAGCAAACATGTAGGTAACAAGAGTTGATTTAATTCTTTAAATCCCAGATTTGCTATGCAATATTTAACATTAATATTTAGTTTAAAGACAAACTGCAATGGAGGCAAATGTGCCATTAACCGCTGGGCCCCCAGTCCTGCAGATTTCAGTGCTCTTACTAGATTCACGTTTGCCAAGCTTAACACAAGCTGACTTGTTGCTTTATGTAAAGTGGGTTTCAGTCCTGTACAGCTACATAATTAATTGAGTTTTCCTAAAACCAGGATTAGTCTATATTTAGATGACCTCTGCACGCTGCAGAGCGCCCGCCATTCCTCATAAAGTAAAAACAACAGCGCGAGGCCTCTAAAAGGCCTATACATTACTTGACGCAAAATTTATTCAGTTCATTTCTTGAAATAGGTGGTCAAACGAGGTGTGCCTAATGTCCCCCATGCAGCATGTATCAAAAAGAATCAATTTCGCCTTTCTCATTCTTGTCTCGCTTCCCCTGCTTGTCTATTTCTTTTCTCTTTTTTGGAGGGGGTGGAAGCTGGGGAAGGGTAAATGATGGCAATTCTCATAGCGAGGCGCAAATAAACTCGCCGCCGCAGAAGTAACTGTTCTCCGGCGAGGCGTGCAGGCAGACCCGGGCCTCCCGCTGGCAGCCAGTCAGGGTGCTGTGCCAAAGACGAGAAAGCCCAATGGCAGGAAAATATCACGTCCCAGTCTCCGGAAATTGATCTACTCCTTGTATGGAGAAAGAAAATGAGCGATTTTAATTTCATCCCCGAGTCTGATGATAGAATTCTAGAGTATCTGGGTCCAATCCGGATGGTGCCTGTGTGTTTTAAGAGAGGAAGAAATAGCTGGAGATGGAGAGAAGAGACTGTTGTTGCCTACTGACAGTTATATCTATGCATGCGTAAGTGGGCCATAAATGCTTTGTTATTAGATGCCTGCTGAATTCAATGGCTTGATGGTAAACGGTACACTCACCTGGCACAGTCTATCCCAGTGTGCATAAACAAGCAATCTCTCTCTTTCTCTCTCTCTTTCTCTCTCTCTCTCATACACACACACACACACACACACACACACACACACACACACACACACACACACACACACGCACACACACAGAGTATGTATTCTGTTTTGTGATGGCATCTTTAGCCTTTCATATCACATGCAAGCACACTCACTTTTGCCTCCTTTGTCTTATTCTTACCATTAAAGGTTCCCTTCACTAAAAATATACAGAGAAAAAATGATTTGATTTCATTTTCGCCATGGTTTTGCATTTAAAGACTTTTCTTTCAAGACTCTGTGCCCTCTTTTTGTAGAATCCATACCTTTCTGTGGACTGCTTTTGTTGTGACAGTCATTAAGGAGGAAACATTGTTTGTTTGCTTTGAGCATCACAAACATTATGTAATTGTGCTGGAGTATTGTCAGAAATCTCAGAGAGAGATTACCCTTTAAAACATGTTTTCCTGGTATGTTATTAGAATGAATTAGTCCTTTAAATGTCCTGCATGCCTCACAGTTTGTTTGTTCAAACTGAATGAATGTATGCTAGGGACTATGCATGGTAATACATATAAGAATTATATGTTGTCTCATCCCACCAGGTATTTTCAAGCAAGCAGAGTCTTAAACTGTCAATCAAGGACTGTCTACCCACACACAGAACACCTTACCTGACCAACACAATGGTATTTTTGTCTTATCAAGTCAGCATCAGGGCCTGAAGCATTCGCCATAAGTGTTGCAATGCAATACATACAGTACTTTAAAAATTTACCATTTATACGCTTAAACTATGGTCAAACCTTAAAGGTAGCCCCGGATCTGGGGAGGTTTGAGGACAGGTCAACACCTTGGGTTCTTCATGAGCAGTTCCCAAGTAGTTATTGTGTTTTGTTAAGCAAAGACTATAAAAGGTCAGTGTTGCTACTGGATCTGAAAGGTGAAGCTTATGATGAATTGCCTCAAACCTGAATTCCTAGTGATCAGCATAGAGCGACTTCTCTGGTTGCAAAAAGAAAGAAAAAAAGTACAATGGTATAGAAATCTATGGGAAAATGGCCCTCTGCATTTTGAACTATGACTGCAGTAAACACTTTATTGGTGAGTTTATGGTCTCAGTCTGTAGTTTCATTTCTTATTGAACACAAGCTTACCTTGTGTCAGTTGAAGTATCCAATCGCTTATCGCGTCCAGTTTCAAAACATCAAGATGGCGACACTGAAATGCTCAGCTTCAGGGTTTAAGACAGGACTTCAATAACCAACGCCACAGTGGCAATGCTCGTCTTTTATAATACAGTCTGTGGTGGTGAGGCACATTGTCCAGTTGGAGGCCACTGCTGTTGGGGAGTGTCTTTGCCAATGGGGGGGTGGGTACATGTGAAACTAATCCACATGCATGCCAGGACCCAAGGTTTCCCAGTAGAACACAACTGTAATGAGATGATTGATGCCATTCATGCCGCCTGTCCGTGGTTTTAATGTGGCTGATTGGTGTGTACTACATCCACACTGATAGTTATATACTGTACAGATCAACAGCACTTTTGACTGAATTAATCAGGTAGCGGCAAGTAGCAACAACTAATTAGCGTGTGCCTGCACATTTTCCTGCTCTTTCTATCGTAATAAGTCTTTTCTTCTTTGGGCAGGGAAGAGCAGCTGCAGATTTGATACTGCTCAGAACTGAGCAAACCACTTTGTACAGTATAGCTCGACGTGCCTATAAAACCCATGAAAAGCAGCCTTTTGTTAGTGTGCATGAAATACAACCATCAAAGTAAACGACGTCAGCAATTTAGAAAATGCTAGTAATGTCATTTGTTCTAATTAGGTACTCCTTTGTATTCTGTAGAGCTGCTGCAACAAATAGAATTTGCTCAACACATTAAGAAAAAAAACCCCATTAAAACTCAACTTTGTGAAGGACATATGAGTGCACATGCCAGCTGAATTGTTACCATTTGGTGTCATTTTGTGTATCACTGTTCAATGACTGCTGTATTTAGATGTCACATCTGGATTCTTGTATTTTGTAATTACAGCCCTGTTACATACTGTTGCAGTTTAATGTTAAATGACTCCTGGCATGAGCCTTCCAGTAGCACATGCACACCTCACAGATTTGCACACACACACACACACACACATTTGACAGCTCCATTTAACGCTGATTAGATTTGCAAGGACATGTAGTATACCCTCTCTGTGTCTCCTGTGTCTACTCTCTCTCCGTCTCTCCCTGAGTAGGTTGAGTATCTCCTGAATCTTATCTATCGTGGTAATGTTATGCAAATGGTTTAATATGAAGATAAAAGACTGTTGCAGCGTGTGGCGCTCTCGTGGTTCACAGCCTCGCGTTTCCAGGACGATAGCTCTAACGAGGAGGGCACTATTTGGGAGTCATTAAATGATGGCCTTCCTGACATGCACCCGCTCACCACCACCGCCACCCGCCCCGCGTTGGCCATTAAAGCGGCTCACACCCACACCAAGACACACACTACAGACACCTTTTAGCGCCAGCTCCCAGTTTCTTACACATCACAGTGTCACAGAATAGAAAATTACACTCTCCTCCCACAGAGAAAATTGCTTTGGAATTGCTTGGTTATAAAGATGTGCTTTAAAGAGAGGGGGTGCATGCAATAAAAAAAGGACACACACAAACACAATTACTTAAGCACTCTAAGGACAATTCTTACAAGTTAATCAGAGGATTTACCAATTATTGATGTCAAAAGGATTTTGTTGTGTATGTGTTTCAGGCCTATGTTTGTGTACTGCATGTACTTATCTTTGCATTCAAGGTATTTAGTATGCATCCTCTCTGTGTATGCACTGCACACACACACAAACTCAAAATGTGCTTTCTGCATGGCCATAGATGAGTTATTAAATTTAAAAAAAAAAAAAAAAAAAAAAAAAAAAAAAAAAAAAAAAAAAAAAAAGGAAAAAAGAAAAAAAAAAAAATGATTTAGGAGTGGAGGATATCAAAAAAAAAAAAAATATAAATAAAAAAAAAAAAAAATAAAAAAATAAAAAAAAAA
>VVAS01055335.1:5200-16458 GCA_015103295.1 Ptychochromis oligacanthus
AAAAAAACTAAAGAACCACTGTATTTCCTTATTTATTTTACTTATTTTTATTATTGAGTGTGTTTTTCTGAAAGTCACTGTAATTAGATGGAACAGCTACACCTTTTTCTATTTATTTAGGGTTTTATTTAAATAGATTTAAACTAAGAAGTGATCCTTCCAAAAAGAGAGTCCATCTCTATTTTGTAACAGCGCAGATAATCGCCACTGTAATCAGCTGCAATCTGTGTAATCCCTCAGTGTCTGCAGCTAATCCTTAGATTACAGCACCTCTGCAGCCTCGCAGATCACAGACGATGCAACGATTAGCATGTTTCCACAGCAGCATCAAAACCACACACACACTGTGACTTTAGTTCGCTGAAAGGAGAACACGTTGGAGCATTTTTTATGCAGAATATTGAAAATATTCCAGGAGATAAAACATAAAAGGAAACTTTATACTGGCAGGATTTTGCTCCCTTTTGATGAAAACAGATAAAACATCTCTGCACTGATGTTCACTGCATGCTAACATGCTGACTTTACCACTGAGAAGCACAAAAGAACTTTGTAACGCATCCTTAATTTAGACAGAAGGGAAATGAGAACTGTGCAAAAATGTACTGTAAATAAATGACTGCAGCCAGGGATGGAGTGAAAGGAGACGCTGTTAAATATGCAGTGATGAATTCATCGTAATTACAGCTCATCATCAGGTTCACTGTGCATGTCTGTTCAGCTCATTTCAAGAAGGTTTAACACAAAGAGTGACTCTTACAGTGATAGTCTTTCTCCCACAATCTTGAACTTATTCAATTTATGTCTCAGTATTAAGTGCAGAGCTGCAGTATGGTTCTGTTAGCCTAGTCTAACATAAGATTGGAAGCAGGGGGTGCACAGTCAGCCAAAGTAAATGTAAAACTGTCTTTTGTGGCTTTTAGGGGGAAATAGTTCATGACAAATAATTCACTTGTGAAGTCTGACATCATGAGTCTTTTCCAGGTTCAAATCCTCCTGTAGTTCCCAAAATTAAACAAACACTGAGGCACAAATTGCAGTTATCTTTAGGTTTCAGCAGGGATGCATGCATCAATCAACACATCTCCTTCTGAGCCACACGTTTCTAGTAAGACTCTATGAGACTGGGTCACTTCACGTCATGTTTTCCCTTATGTAAGACTGCAAATAAGTAAAAAATCCTTCCAGAGAACTACCTTACAGCCACTTCACGGAGTTAAAAGTAGTCTTCCAGTCTTTATTGTAGCTGCATTTTTTTTTTCCTTTGCAGTAATTTCCATCTTATTCCACTCAAATTTGTAGCTGTGACTTTGTGGTGACTTGCAATTTTTCCCACTGGATGTAGCATCAGCAGCCTAATACGATGACTGGTTAACCTTGACCCATGATGACAGCCTTCCCTTGTTTTCTTCACAGCAATTGGATAAAAGCTGTACTTTAGAAAAGTGTCTGTCCTGCAGTGTAGACTTTTGGAAACTAGAGACAATCTAAATGTGGGATAGCTGTCTCAAAATGTAAAACAAAGGATAAAAATGCAGTGCAGTCACAAGTAAAATGTATGGATATTTTCCAAGAAATAGGTCCTTTTAACTCAGTCTCTTCATATTTCTGTTTGTGTACAGATTAAACACAGCTTGGAGACATTTTAGCTGTATTTTAAAATCAAAGGAGAAGAAATTTTAGCTGTTTCACCCTTCCTGTTACAAAACCACTGATCAGTCAGGTAAAAAGCTGAATATCCATTTCTTCTCTGCTTCCTCTACTTCCCAGAGTGTCTAATACAGCAGTTTTGTCAAAGCCTGACACACAGGGTTTAGGCAATACTAAGACAGGTCTCTCATTTTCTGCTTGTCACATATGAACTCCTGTAAAGACTCCCTTGGCATTACATTTAAACACACTGGTTAAGCATAATTTTCCAATGTGCAAGGTTACTGTTGTCAATGGGTGCATTTTATCCCAGACCACAATCTCTTCCCTAACCTAACCAGGTAGTTTTTAGTGTCCAAACCTGGCTAGCAAATGAAAGAGAAAGCAAGAAGTGAGTGCAAACAAGACAAATCTGAACATAGCACAACATGCAAAGCTCTCAATGATACATGAACTGCGGTCTTCTGGCTGACTTATGCATGAATACATACCAAGTCTATGCAAAGATGCAAACTGCCGCAAGCTACTGGGCAACATAAACACAAGTGAATTTGCTTCTGCCCAGTTGACACAATTTTATCTTCACTGAAAAGTCTGCTTTAGGTGTGTCATGAACGTCTCAGCTGAGACTCTCCTGATCAATCTGAAATGGAGAACAAGCTTACTCTCACCCCAAGCTTTATGGTTCAACTTCATTTTCATATAGAGACAGAACAAAAAAGGAGAGGACTTCCTGGTAAGTTCTAAAAATATATCCAGCTATCACTTGTACTCCCATTGGCTGTTATTGGGGAATATTTGTGGGTTCTAAAAACACTTCAGCAAAAGTAGTTGTGTAAGTAATGCAAAACACTGCCATTCTTCCCAGTTCCTTTGCTTCACAATTAAAAAATTGACTATTTTCTCTTCCTGTCTAATGTTGTTACAGTCAGTGCATCAGGATACTGTCGCCAAAGGACACTACGTGAGCATCACTGTAACGTCAGCAGCATCTGACAGAACAGCAGTATTTAACTCCCCAGGGACTTTGCTTAGGGCATAGACTTCCAGCAATGAGCTGCTGATGTATTTTGTTAGCGAGTACCAGCTTGGTTTTGCTGATATTTAAGTCGGAACTGAGCTCAAACATGGCAACTTTATCACTGACTTCCGCGCAGGTATTTTTGAAATTCGACCTAATAAAGCTTTCTTTAGGTCATTCAGAATTTCATAAATGTAAGGCCCAAATAAACAACCTTGGGCTTGATGGTGAATACACATGGTAGAATTTTGAAATACGATAAGTCTCTGTGTCCTCATCACCAGGCCAGCTTAAGATTTGAGAAACTGTCAATGACAATGACGTTACTCAACCTTTGAATACAATACACATCATTTTTAATCATAGTAGAATGAGTTGGATTTCCCAATGAATGTAGCATCCCTGCCAACTGTCAAAAAGAGCTGCATTTTAATTACAGATATAGCCTGGTAACAGTACAGGAAAGCTTTAAGCCTCTTAAAATTTACCATTACCTACCTTTAAATTTATACCTCAGCTGTAGTTTTGTTACCTGATTAAAGTTAACTGGACTGAGCATAAAGGTTTAATGGGCATACTAAATTGTTTACATTAAGTTCTTTAAGGGTTTGTAATTTTTTTTACCCCCTTTTCTTAGGTCTAAGTCATGATCCTAACCCTAATCTTTTCTTAACCCTATAGTTTGGAGAAAAGCTAAATAAACTTGTAAACAGTAATGGAAATAATCATTGATATGTGTCAGGTAGAATGTTTGTTTTTGTTCACTGATTGCCGAGACTTGGGAGAACCAAATAATAAAAACAGCTGCCCAAGGTTAGGGTTAGGGTTTGGGTCGTGATGATCATGAGTCAGTTTGGGGTTAACTACGGAAAGTTTTCACTGTAGAATTTTACATGAAAAGGCTTTTTTACTCCTTAAAAACCTTTAAATCTCCTCCATTCTAGACATTCCCATACCAAGACGCTTTTGTAAACACCGCCCGCTGCCATTGTAAGGTTTGCGGTTTGAGGTTACCTGGTAACGCTATGATTAAAATGGATGTAGCATTTGTTGTGTTTATCCTCTTTAAAGCTACTACAGCTTCAATAAACAACTTACAACATGTGCAGTATATCAACCAGTATGAACAGGGACCTTAGGTGAATTTCTTGGGACAGTCTGGCAAAAGGTTATCAGGATTTATCATCCGCAGACCGCAGATGTACAGAGTAAATTTCATTGCAATCTGACACACTGACAGAGCAGCAAATCAACTACTCTCATCAGCAGCAGCACTCACATGCAAAGGTTAAAGAAAACACAAAAGGTGAATGGAATTCTCGGGGTATATAAATCCCTGTTTTCCTCTGAGCTGCTGAGTAAAAGCCAGAGAAGCCAAGCTGGATGTTGAGTTAACCAGCAGGTTGGATTCTGAACTCTGTTTGCCCTTCAAAAGGCCACCGTCTGAGGGCAGTCAGTCTGCTCGAACAGGAATAACCCACAGAGAGAAAAAGATGGTTCTTCCTCTGCTTACGTCTTTACCGAGTCCTTCTCATCTCTCTGGCCTTTCTTCTCATTTTTTCCTCTCTCTAAGGATCTCACCTCATTCTGTTTTTATCTATCCCCTTCCTTACCCTCCAGACTTTCTATTCTACCCCAATCTCATCAGCCTTGTGGTTGCAATATAGTTGCACTATAGCAGCAACATCATTCTTAAATATGAGTGCATTTCACCAAGGCACTACAAAACACACCTGCACGAAACAGGCTTTTTAAATTTATAAATAGCATTATTGATTTACTACCTATAAACTCACATAGGGGTGGGCATGGTTTCAATCTTAGCATCTGCTTCACATCTTTTCCATCACAAAATGCACTCCTGCAGTGAGATGAATCAGTCCAAATGTACTTTCTACACTTCCGGTTAAAAGCTTGGACATGCCTACAATCAATACATTCAAAGGTTTCACATTAAACTATGAAATGATACACATAAAAATCATGCAATGTGAAAATGTAAACAGTAATATAAAATATAAGCAACAAAAAAGGTTTTTTTGGTGCCTCATGTTGAGCATTTCAGCCATCACCATCTTTGTGTTTTGAAAATGAACATGTTCTAGATTTGAAATAAGCAACTGAGACCATAACACTACTAGGAAATGCTTTACTGAAGCATTAATGAAGTGAGAAGTAGGCTCATTTTCGTATAGACTTCTATACAATCTACCTTCTTTTTACAGCCAGAGTAAACTCTTGCTGATAATTAGAAAGAATGCTGTTTTCAGGCACTTCAGCACAGGCTTCATTTTTCAGATACAGACAGTCTATGTATTTTTTATATTTTAGTGTATCCGCTGTTTGCTTGGAAGACAGCTTTGCAAAGTACTGGTAGTACTTTGTACAGCTTCAGGGGGTTGGCACTTAGGAAAGATTATAGTTAACAAATGAGCCTTGTCAAAAGTTAACTGCTGGAATTTCCTTCCTTTTTAAAATTTTTTCGAGACCATCAGTTGTGTTGTGCTGCAGTGGTGTTAGTATACAGCAAAAAGGCCTATTCAAATTATGGTTTTGCATGAGTTGCAAAGGTAATATCTGCTCTCTCAGGTAGTCTCCATTTTTCTTTGTTATATGGGATATTTTCTGTCACTTCTGTTTTCCCACGCTGCCAAAATCATGTCATTCAAAATTTCAGTGTGTATTCTTGTACAATAATCTATCTGCCTGTATTCTCTACCTATCAGCCTGTTCCTGTTCTTTAAGTTCATTGTGATGTCTCATTATGCCTTTCCGCCCATCTAGTGCAGCTCATCCAAAGTCTCCGTTTCTTCGTTTGCTCCACTACCACTACTAGCGTCTAGACTGCAGAGGAGCAGTTTTTTTCTCCTACCTTCATCTGGGATACCGTACAATAATGTCACTCCACATCGAAGTCTAACAGGCAAAAACACATTTTTTTGTGTTCAGATGTCACAATACATGTTGCCACTTTCTTCCAAATCCTACCTCCTTATTGAAGTACTGTAGTAATCAAAGCTATGGCAAAAACTGCTCAGCTAAGTAAAGAGAAATCACAGTCCTTCACTACTTTAAGACAAGCAGGTTAGGTAACTTTAAGAACTCTCAAACAGAAATATACGGATTCCACTTTTTATCAGATTGTGGTATTGGTACTTATTTTGACACAAATAAAGAAGAGAAATGCCCCTATTTGTCAGAGAAATTTATGTATCAAGTGCATATACATCTACTGCAACTTAAATACAAGGTTTATAACATCTTAAGGAACTCTGATTTGAGAAGAACCTCTTTGATATTGTCCTTTTTGAATTTCGATAAACAGTACTAGATAATTCTATAAAAAATGGATTGCATTCAGTGACAGTGTCTGTCTATCAGTCAATCCACCACTTTGATCTACACACAAATATCTCATTTAATATCAGCTTTTGGTAGGAATGCCTGTTTAGTAAAGATCTTACTCCAGACATGTCTTATCTACAGAAATTTTACCACACAACCATCTCTAGGGTTTACAGAGGATGGTTTGTTCTCTGTGCAAAAATGTTTGTTGATGCCAGAGATCAGAGGAGAATGGCCAGACTGCTTCGAGCTGATATGTAGGCAACAGTAACTTAAATAACCCTGCATTACAACCAAGGTATGCAGAAGAGCATCTCTAAATGCACAACACATCAGACTTTAAAGCAGATGGCCTACATCACCAGAAGACCATGTCGGGTGCAACTCCTGTCTGCTAAGAACAGGAAACTGAGGCTATAATTGACATGGGGTCACCAAAATTGGATAACAGAAGATTGGAAAAACCTTGCCTGGTCTGATGAGTCTTGATTACTGCTTTGACATTCAGATGGTAGGGTCAGAATTTGGTGCAAATAACATGAAAGCATGGATCCATCCTGCCTTGTATCAACCGTTCCTGCTGGTGGTGTAATAGTCTAGGGGATATTTTCTTGGCACACAAGTATGTTACCATTGTAGTCAAATGACCAGATCTCAATCCAATAGAGCACCTTTGGAATGTGTTGCAATTAGAGATTCACAGCATGAATGTGCAGCTGACAAATCTGCAGCAACTGCATGATGCTATTTCAATATGTCCTAAAATCTCTGAAGAATGTGTCTAATACCCTGTTGAATCCGTGCCACAAACAATTAAGACAGTTCTGAAGGCAGAATGGGGTTCCAATCCGATACTAGCAAGGTGTACCCTATAAAGTGTCTGGTGAGTGTACATCTATGATATGGATAATGATTGGGGAAGATCATGGGTGTAAGCAAGTAAATTATGGGGTGTTTTCTTATGGCTAGACAAAACTTGGTTAAGACCAGGTAAAAATCATGCATATAGGTGATGGTTGATGGTAGGGGTTTGATGAACTGGGCATTAATTTAGAGGTACAATTTTTGGTCCAAGAGACCCATTCTGACCATTGGTCAGAAGGCTAGTGTTAGTCAGCTAAAATGAATCCTGTCTTAAATTCATAGAGAAAAGATGTTTCAAACGAACAATTTCTGTCTAATATTTTAGGGTCTTTACCCTAACATATAAATCGCCATGAGGTGACTGTTGCTGTGATTTGGCGCTATATAAATAAAATTGAATTGAATTGAAAAACAAACAACTGGTACAGTTTTTTATTCAGTTGCAAGGATTGAAACTATAGTAGTTCCTGTCAAAGGCTTTAGGCAATGTGTACATCTGTATGGGACCTGTGCACCTCACTGGAATGACTGCATTCATGGATAAGAACATACATCTAATTTTACTGCTAAATGAGTCCAAAGTATTAATGTCTTTGTGTAGACAACATGTCTATTGCTGGGGAACATTTAGAAGGAAAGAAAAAGAGAAAAGAATAGGTATCACTGTCATGTAAAATTATGGTAATTATGAGAACCCTAACATATCCTGAAAATAACGGTAATCGGTATGACATGCTTTGGTAAGAAGTGTAATGACTCGTACGAATGTCTGCCTACAAACATCTTTCCTTCTCTAATTCCTTCTTCCTTTTTTCTTTTTCCATTTTCTTTCTTGATCTGCCCAGATATTTCTCTATTTTGCTGTCAATATATTTCCTGGAAGTCATTACAACTGACAAAAAAAAAAAAAAAGTCATCCTCATACTTCTCTCCAGCCATTTTCCCTTCTCCTGTAATCTTTCATTGTTTTCTCTCTCAGTCTCCCTCCCCTCTTATTTTCTGCAAGTTATTAGCACTGACAAAACCCATTTCGGCATTTTTCTCAAAGTCATTAGAACTGACAAAACCTCTGCCTCTATTCTTTCTGTACGTCATTAAGACTGACAGAATCTCTCTATTGAATCGTTTCATGACAAAAACTTCAGTGGTTCTTTTGTCCAGCCTACCGTTCAGAGCCCCAAAGCTCTGCAGGCCTAGATTGTCTCTGAAGTAACAAAGCTTAAAAGCCTGGATGTGAAAGCCTTCAGCTGGAGCCCCGACTGTCAGAGGTAACCATTTAACATCAGCGGGGGACTCACCAGTGTGTCACCCAGAGCTTTTCCTACTCAGTGCTCTGAGCTGCTGTGTGCACCAGAGCTGTGATCTAAGGAAAGCAGTGTTGTCTTTGACACACTGTTAGTATACAACTCTGCACCATCAGTCTTTTATCCATTTATAAGCTAACAACTGCTAAATCAGGATCTTGAGTCCACATGCCTTTGAGTCAACACCATAACTTCTACCTTTTTTCAGCCAAGTAAGCAGCATGTCCCTGGAAAGCAATGTCACTGCTGGCCAGTTTGATCCAGACTAAAATGCCTCAAGAAATTCTGATTGGATTGTGCAGAAACTTTAGACAAACATTTATGGTTGCCACAGGATGTATCCCAACAACTCTACCAATCTGCTGACAGTTCATCTGGGGCCATGAGGCATAACATGAGGTTTTGTGTTATATGTCTTACCAGCTACTTCATACTTCCATGAAATCTTTTCATGACAACACCATAGTGAGATGTACTAAAGAAGTCTATTTGCTTAAGTTCTGTACATTTTGAGTGTTTCCATTTCAAGACATTTCAGTCTTACTATATACTTCTGTTTGACATCTAATTGATCAGAAAATTTGCTCTTAGACACCCTTAGACAGTCTTTTACTAAATTCATTGTGTCGGGCATATACCCTTTATTCTTCTTGTTGCTACTCGGTGTAAATCCTGTGCCTAGTTAGGAGCAGGATCAAAGTAAAAATCTGTCTATACAGCTTGTAAATGTAAAAGCATAGTTCAGCATCACATATCAGGTTTATAACTAGCAGACTTTTAGAAGAAGAAGACAAATGAGAGGTTTTGGTTCTGTATAAGATATATATTAATGTGTTCTTTGCCTTGCTTGGGAGGTCCTTCTACTTTTTCCTTACATGACTTTCTGAATGACAGTTGCCTTAGAACAATTAATTATTTCCTTGTCACCTGTTTCTTCAGCTTTAATTATGAAGTTAGATTGCTTGTGTTCTTGTCCTCTCTGTATAGCTCTTTTTTGATATTTCAACATTAGTTAAATTGTCCCTTCTTTCACTTTGATCTTCCACAATTGTTGCAAAACATGAATGGAAAAAAAAAGGAAGACACCACATGCTATCACAAGACAGCCAACATGAAGTGCATTCATATGAACATGCATTACTGAAACCAGGCTAAGTTAGGACTAGGCTTAAGTTTTGTTGGTGCACCAGCCTTCTTATAGAGGTTAACAGTTAACATTTAGAAGGCTTAATTACCAAGCTTCACTCATAAACCAGGTGCAAGGCACAGGCACAGACACTTGCTAATTAATGCTAAGCAACAGACTAATAAAACACTAGCATTTCACTCATCAAAATTCAAACGCAGACTTCATGTACAATGAAGCTATTATTAACAATTAATGGCACAGCAAACCATGTGTTTGGTCAGATGATTCCATGAAAAACGCTACAAAAGGCACAAACTCAGCCAAGGGTTCCAATTCAGTAATTTGAGGCCTAGAAAACAGCAACACACCTGTTAATGAATCCTAACTTTAAGCCATACCAGTATCCAAACAGGTGAGTTATAAAAAATCTCCAATACTACAGTTGTTTTGAAGGAGGAAACTATTCATAAAGGCCAAAACCCTTTTTTTTTTGTACCAGGCTGTCAACATGTTTATTTCTGCTGTAAATGTGGCCATTTCAACATGGTAGTCTATGAGACCTGACTCGACTTTGGAACCAGCCAAAAGTGGCCATTACAGGAACTGCACTTTCTTGATGGCTTAATTACACAGGACAACAAAATGACATGATCATCAGAAATTACAACAAACTTTTCTCAAGTCTCTAAAGTTACTAAGTTTTTCACACTGATTTCAGATCTCTTTTCATTTTTTTTTTCGGTCACATCAACTTTTTGAGTTATGAGCAGTGTTAATTTACAGTGTACTTGCATGTGGTAAGCATGCAAGTACACTGTAACGTAAGCACCAATCAACTAAATGTTTCAATATCATCCCTGCGAGGTCAAATGGGCACACACTGTGGCACAGATATACTGAGCGGTCATTCAGCTACAGCTGTTTCTTCAAAAACACTTGGAGTATGATTTTCTTGGGCTAATTTTACCGAATATCATGCAATATATAATTACCTTCATCACAAAAAATAGACATGCTAGAGAAAAACTGAACACAGATTTGAAATCAGCATGAGAAATTTATCTCTGATGAAAATGACCTGTTGACCTGTGTTATTCATCCCCAGAAGTTGGCACTCTGATTGACTGGTACCACACAGGATTATTAATAAATAATCCAACCATATTCAAGCACAGCTTTAAAATGCTGCTTCTTCACATTAACACATTGTTAATGATGGCCTACTACTTGTACCTGTTATACTTTAATTAAAATGTAAATTTTTCCTATATCTGTGCACATTACTTGCAATAAGCACCACTTCCCCTCAGGATGACTTGAAACAATAGATCTTCTATACCAGGGTAAAGATTTAAATTTTTCCAGTGATTTATTTCAAAGCACTGCTTTGCATGCATGGAGCCTCTTTGTCTGTTCCGCTTTATATCACAACAATAATGTTGATATAAAGTACCATGTCAGACCAAACAGAGACAAAAAACAAAACAAACAAACAAACAAAAAAAAACCAAAACAAAGGCTTATCTTACCTCTCGACTCCATCCTGGGAGTAATAAACGCCGTAGGTCTGAACGGCTCCTCCAGTTTCCTCTGGGGGGCGCCAGCTGAGTCGGACAAATCGGCTGGACACTAGGACAGGGACCAGGTCGCGGGGGGCAGAGGGGAGGGCAACGCCTGGGCTGGGGGACACTGGTGGGGGATCAGAGGAGGAGGAGTAAGTCAAAGGGGTGCCAGAAGGAGCAGGAGGAGCAGGAGAAGGGCGGGGAGGAGGAGGAGGTGTGTAGGCAGGTCTATACTGTGTGGGCGTGGCCTCTGTTAACAGTTCATCCAGGGGAGAGGAGGGGAGGGGCAGGAGAAGCAGGGACAAGGACGGAGGACGACAGGGGGAGGTGGAGGGGAGGTGCAGGAGGCGAGCAAAGGAGACAGAGCAAAGAAAAAAAAAAAA
>VVAS01055443.1:0-14231 GCA_015103295.1 Ptychochromis oligacanthus
AAAAAAAAAAAAAAAAAAAAAAAAAAAAAAAAAAAAAAAATAACATGCATAGGGGTCTTGAACATGGACAATTTCAGATACTTTGTCTGTTTTGGGTCAAGGGCTTATTATTATTTTTCTGTCACTTCCTACTGACAATTTCCTTGTGCAGTTATATTTTACATTTATATTTTTAACACTTTTCAGCCATCTATTTTCAGTTTTCTCTCAGTTTTCATCTCAGTAGTCTTGTGCTCTGTGAGACCCACACTTGTCAATCCATCACTGTCCCTGTTTCTGTCTGCTTCATGCATTAGTAATTTATGTCCCTCTAGCCCTGGCCTTCTGTCTGTTCATACATAGGAAGTGTGTCACTCTGCAGTTAAACCAGCTGTTCAGTAGAAATGACCTTGATTATTTTTGTGGAACTTTGTAGTCCTGATTGCTATCAATAATCAAGGTTTTGGGGTATTTTTGTTGCAGCTTTATCAATATCAGATTGAGGAAAATGTTTTCAAGTATGTAATTACTGATTGTGGACTTTGAACAGTGTCGTACATGCTCCTGCAGTTTACATTCATTCATTAATAAATATGAAAAAACTGCATATGATGTATGATATCTGAACTAAATGTGCTCTTTATGTCTTAGTACTCTCCATCACTCCTGCCGCTGTGTAATTACATCCTGTGTATCCTCCCTGTCTCTCTCCCTCTGTTCATAAACCCACAGGCACTTAGATAACCACTCTCTATGGGAGGGAAAGACCTTTGCAGTGCGTTGCTTCAAGATCATCATGTACTCCATCCAGGTGAGTGATATAGTGCCATGATGTCCTTCACAGCCTTACCCTCACCTCTTTTCTCTGCCTGTCACTCTGCTGACTTCATAACTACGTTGAAATGGAACCTGGAAACATTATGTGTGAGTTACTTACCATGTTTTTATCTTTGTAAGTGGTTATTGCACGCTTTAGTGGTGCAAAGGAGGAACATGCTCCAATATTCATGGAGTTCTCACTGATTTCAATTTGGGCATCAGTCTGTTTCCTCACAGCTGTGGTTCATTTTGGACCTGAATGAAAAATGCAAGTCAGTAAAGCGTCAACATCCAGTTTTTACTTTGCCTTTTAATTAAGTGTGTTACTTTAAGGCAACCGGTTTTCCACCACCTTTCTTCTTACTCCTTTTCTTGTTTTTTCTTGTCTTCAAGACTGTCTGGTTTCAATCAGTAACTTATTCTGTCCCCCCCCCCCCAGTCCCAGCACTCTCACTTGGTAATCCAGCAGCTTCTTGGTCACCTGGATGCTAACAGCAAGAACTCGGCCACAGTGCGAGCTGGGATAGTGGAAGTCTTGCTGGAAGCAGCTGCCATTGCAGCCAGTGGCTCTGTAGGTGAGTAGCATGCACACAAAGTACAGGCTGGCAAGTTCTAAACAGGTACAGACAGGATGCATCAGGTGATTCAGTTTGCAGTGAGCAGATCTTTTGACTGTACACTGTGTTTTGCAGGTCCCACAGTACTGGAGGTGTTTAACACCCTGCTGCGGCAGCTTCGTCTCAGTGTGGACTATCAGTTGACGGGCTCATATGACGGCAGCACCAACATCGGCACCAAGATCATCAAAGCTCATGAGGAGAGGCAGCTGCAGGAGGCTGTAATCAGGACCATTGGTGAGTCTGTGTGTTTGTTTGTGAGGGAGTGTCGCCAGCTGAGTTTTCATGCCTGTGTGTGTGCATGCATGTGTAAGTTTTTCTGACTAGTAGGAGCTACTTGTAGGGATTTGAGTGACTGGTCGACTAAACGATTTAATGTTGCTGCCCTCGCTATTCGGTAATAGAAATACTAGTTAGTTAAACCAGTTTTTTTGTATTTTATTAGTTTCCAACACCAGTTGACTGGTGTTGACAGTTGAGGTGTTTCAACATCACCCAACACTAGCTGGGGCTGCAGCCCGGACAGATGGCAACGACTCTCTCCCTCTGGGGTGTGAAGATGTAAACCATTGCTGCTAGCACTGCGATGTTCTGCACACCTACACTTTTCAGTGACTTTTAAAATCCAACTTTATTAGTGGAGAATGTGATTAACAGTTTCAAGTGTACTTAAATACACACAATATCTGTATGGACAGTGTTTAACCTCATCCATTAGACTGGCCGATTATTCTCCTTGTTTTTCTCTCGTTTAATCGGCTAGTAAATTATTCGCTAGGAATCTCCCTAATTACTAGTAATATTTTTTCGTACATCTTTTTTCATTTGCTGCAAATCAAGTCTGATCCACATTCACATCTGGTTCTTTCCCTTGCAGGTTCATTTGCAAACACTCTACCTACTTACCAGAGATCAGAGGTCATGCTCTTCATCATGGGAAAGATCCCTATTCCTGGAGTTCACCTTACTCTGCCCTCCTCAGACTCTGGGTATGTTAACTCACAAACAGTATTTACTTGTATGTACATACAGAAGAGCTCAGACCTGCATGTTGGTAAACTGAAGGACACAGTCTTAATTTGCTGTTTGTAATACCAGGCCTGAGGGTACCAGGATGATTCAGGTTATGCTACTCAAGTCCTTGGTTCAGGTAAGTTGGCGTTTCTGGATGATTTAATTTTTAAGAGACTTTAAAAATAAATGTATTTCTTTCTTCTGGAATGAGGTTTTGAAGATGCTCATGATTAAAAGTTTAATAAGTACATGAATATAAAATTAGTGGCTTCATTAGACTTCATTAGACTTTATAGGCAAGTTCTTGATCTTTGCTAATAAGAGTCTCAGAACTCAAGTGTCACGCAAACTAATGTGCCCAAATTTTTTGTCACACTTGGCACAGCATAATAGGCACTCACATGTGGAAATTTGTAAAATTATAACCACACTGTGGTCACCTTGATTTTCCATTGCATGCTCATTATTGTAAATTATATATGGCATTTGATTGTCCGTCTTCTAGGTAACTGCTGGTTTCCAGACTACCAACATGCTGACAGCTCTACCTAGTTCTTTCTTGGAGCCCCTGCTGTCCTTCTCTCTAACTGAGGATCCAGAAGTCCGACTGTTGGTGCTCCAAATTCTCCTTAGTCTCATTGACAGACATGACAACAGGCCCAAGTTCGCCAATATGAGGTGTTTGATTGTATATGCAGGATGTTTCAAGGGTTGAAGTGTTTTTGTACTTTACTTACACTTACCAACCTGTTCCTCAGTTACAGTTTGTTTCTCTTTGGTCTTTTTCTGTGTAGCAGCATCTCGGACATCTCTGTACTGAAGCTCAAGGTTGACAAGTGCTCCAGGCAGGACAATTTATTCATGAAAAAGGTAAGTTTTTATTTATTTAGCAGGCGACCTCTTCTGCCTGCTGAACAACAGCTGCCAGAATTATGTAAATTAATATACACATTAGGTAGTTTTAAAAAACTATAATTTTAACAATAAATTTTCATCCATTCACAGCATGGCCAGCAGCTATATCGACACATCTACCTGGGCTGTAAGGAGGAGAGCAGCGGCCGGCAACACTATGAGACCCTCTTTGCTCTGTTAGGTCTTCTTAGCGTGGAGCTGGCCAATGAAGAGGTGGTGGTGGATCTCATTCGCCTCGCACTTGCCTTGCAGGTATAAATGTACTATTTTAGTTTTTGATTTTGAAAGAAAAGTATCCCCCTTATTCCTGCAGCTGCATTTATCTACTATGATTGTACTACAGTGATAGTAAATATCCTAAATGGCAGCTTACAAAGCACTTTATAAGAAAGCTTCAAATGAACAATGATGACATGTCTAAAAAACAAACAAATTAGAGAGTAAGTGAGACAGTGTCATAGCTGACTGTTTAAAAATAAATAAAACAACCAAACATAATAATATGAGAAGCACAATTTCCTCTGTGTTCCTCGGGCAGGGTGTTTCACAGTCCGGTGATTCATGCTGATGTCTCTTTGTATCCTGTGCAGGACCTGGCTTTGTCCACCGATGAGGCTCTGCCTGTTTATAACCGCTGTGCTGTTCATGCTCTTGTCGCCACCTACCTCAACCTGATTTGCCAGCTCACCACCGTCCCAGCCTTCTGCCAGCACATACACGAGGTATGGGTCCGAGCCTTTTTGTGTTATTGTTAACAGTGTCTGTGTTTTAATGCTGTTTGTTTATAAACTGGCTTTTTCTCTGCCTTTCAGGTAATTGAGGTGAGACAGAAAGAAAGTCTTTACCTTTTGCCTGAGGCCATCTTTGTTGACAATCCGAAGTATGTACCAGCCTTATATTATATTTTCTCAAAACATAAGTGTTAAATTTGATTTTTAAATAGACAATACTAGCTGTAAATTACTGATATTGAATACATAAAAAACAGCCAGAATTCCCTTTGTATTCCTAGGCTACCTTTTTCACTGGACAAGGTGGAAGGAGATGTTTTGTTCCTCCAGTCAAAGATCACAGAGAGCCTTGGAGGAAGTGGTTATAACACAGAGAGACTGGCTACACCTTATGTCCCTCAGTATACTGGTAAGGAGTCTAAAACTAGTTGTCTGGATACCAAAACTTCAATCAGGGCCTTAGTTTCTCCATTTTTGTACTTGGATTTCCACTGTTTTCATGCCACTGTGCCAGTGACAGCCAAGATTGGGGGCATTTTGTTCTCAGGTTGACCATTTATTTGTGTGTCTTTTCGTGCAGCCCTCCCATTCTTGAGGGAATTGCTTCAAAATTTGGACAATTATCCACTTGGACTCGAAGATAAACCCATTATATTGTGGTGGTCACAGTTAAGGTCTATGTGACCTCATAAAAAGCGTTTTTTGGCCGTAAGAATTCATACACCAGTTATTCCAAAATTTTACCAAAATGTCTCGTAGGAAAAATGATGAAGGGATGACATTTTCTAATCTAAAGGTCAGCCTCACTGTAACATAATATTCTTCTGTTATTTAACTCCATAACAGAACGGGAGACTGTGACCATATTTCAGTCAGATAGTCTGATAGTAAAGATAGAGTTGGTGACATTAATCTTGGGTGCCCACCTTGAATGTGTGATAGCTACACACCTTGTGTGCTGCTGGGTTGAAGATGTGTGTGAAGTGTGGACACCGGGCGCTGGTTTGGCTCACTGGTTGAGCGGGCGACCACGTGCCACATTGCTGAAGTGCAGTGGCCCAGGTTCGGGTCTGACCCGTGGTGCTTTGCTGTGTGTCTTCCCCTCTTTCCTGTCTGATTCACTGCTACACTGTCCAATAAAGGCGAATAAAATAATAAATAACTAAAGGCGTTTTTATTTTAGTTTCACATATTTAAAAAATGCTTCAAAAATTTTCTGCACTCTGCTTCCAGATGAGGACCGTCTGTCCAAGAGAAAGAGCATTGGTGAGACCATCTCACTTCAGGTGGAGGTTGAGTCCCGAAATAGCCCAGAGAAAGAAGAGGTAAAAGAAAGGCTTTACAGCCTTCTTATTGGCTAGTTCTCAAAGGTTCCCCCATAAAGAATTTTAACTCAAATTCTTGTTCTGTTCTACAGAGGACTCCAGCAGAGGAGATCACATTTGAAACCCTAAAAAATGCCATTGGTAAATCCACTCTCTTCTCTTGCAAAGCCCCTTTTATTGATTTACACTGATGGACCTTCAGTGTGCTAGAAAAAGAGTTTAACTAACTTTTTTCATATGTTGACATAAGTTGCCGAAGCATGACAGCAGGACCCCCCCCCAAAGCACTTCTGAATTAAGAATCACTCAACAATTAACGACACATTGGCACTTTAACGTTTGATTTAAGGAACATAGTACATTATATTGTTTCTGTCTCCCTCTAGTGGACAGTGTGGGTATGGAGGAGCAGGAGAGGGAGCGGAGGAGACAAGTGGTGGAGAAGTTTCAGAAGGCCCCCTTTGAGGAGATAGCTGCGCACTGTGGTGCCAGGGTACAGTAAAAAACAGTCCTTTTTTTAAAATAATTTTTCAAACTTAAACTTAGATTTTTCAAATCTTCAATGAATTGTTTTTAATGTGTTCTGTCCTATTTAGGCCACACTACTGCAGAGCAAACTAAATCAAATCTTTGAGATCACAATCAGGTAAGGGACAGAGCTTTGGGACTTTTGAGTAAAAGTCAGGAATGATATGTATGTCAGTGGCCCTGACTTAACTTTTTTGTTCCTCTTTCTGTCCAGACCCCCTCCCAGCCCGTCTGGAACCATTTCATCAGGTTACGGCCAAAGCCAGAGTCGATCTGTACCTATTTACGAGATGAAATTTCCTGACCTTTGTGTGTACTAAACCACAAAGTCTTCAGTTACATAAGTGTACAGTAAAGCCTTCAAGGACAGAAAAAGAGATTTAAAGGGCAACCGATCGTCACTGTAAAATCGTCTTGACCGTGGAATCAGACGGCCACAGTGCATGTGGGACAGACTCAGCTGCAACTAAAGAACAAGCCACCTCTTGGTTAACTTGGCTCTCTGAGATTTTTATTTAGCCTTTGATCGCAGCCAAAACAAGCTGGCCAGTGTCAGTGAATTAAGCAGGAAAACAAACATACTTCATTAACTTCTCTTTAGGTCTCAGTCACTCAGACCTAGAGACTGGTCAGCTGGTTGCTAGGGAAGAATGTGTAATCCCCAGTTGGTTGGCGAGTGGTTGCTGGCTGTTACTTGGTGAAATTCGTCGCAAAGAGGGTGCTGCATTAAAAACCTCCTTGTGATTGCGTTGCTTGCTAGGATTGCCACGGTTGCCCGTGGCTGGCATGGAAGACGCTAGCTTGTCTGTAAATACTCGCCAATTAAACACCAAGCAGTTGTGAAACTTGGAAAAAGTGCAAGTTTCCAGTTTACAAACTGGAAGCGGAGGCCGTTTGCCTTCAAAGTAAAAGTTGTGCCTTACTACTGAACCCAACATGTTTCAAAAGGTGCAGCTTTTACTTTGAAGGCGAACGGACTCCCTTTCTGGTTTGCGTTGCACTCTAAAGTTTCACAACCGCTTAACAAGTAGCTGGCAAGTGTTTGCAGACAAGTTGGCATCTTCCATGCAAACCACAGGCAACTGTGGCAGTGTGCTAGAAACCAAAGCAATTGCAAGGAGGTTTTTGGTACAGCATCATATACCTCTTTGCAAGCAACTGTGAATAGAATACACTTTTTTCCTTAGCGACCTGTGTTTACCAGGGAGTAACTGGTTGGCCTCTAGACATGTATGATTGGGGCTTAGCAATCAATTTCACAGCGACTGCCAGCAACGTCCAAAAACTACTTGCAACCGGTCTGGGAATACTAATTTTTCTGGTGGTTGCCAGGCAGTCGCCAACCGGTCTCTCACCCTATGTGACTGGGGTTGTAGATGTCTGTAGAAACTCCACTGTTTGGATTTTCAGATTAGAAATTGCCAAGATCTGTGAGGGAAACCGTGACCGACTGGATGTTATTTATTGGCTTGAGAATGAGTCGAGCATTTGCGTGCCCTGTAAGTGAAAACTTTTTGATAGCACTAAAATTCTTGGGCATTTTGTGACTTGTTTGTCCCTTACAGGGTGCCATACTACCTTTGATCACAAAATTAAATTGACCAATCTTGCTTATGTTTTTTTTAATTGTTTTGATGACCAGGAAGAGTGTATGTGAAACTAAAGCATTTTAATTTACTTGACAGTGTATTTGTGTGTATGTTTGATTGTTGGATAGACATAAAGGTAATTATTTGCATCGCCCATACCAATTAGCTGTTGAAACATCTGTATTTTATGCTTTATTGTAGCTTGGTTTTGCCTTCTTAGTGTTAGCCAGAAGTGCTTTTTTCTTTCTATTTTCTTTACCTAATCCTTAGTCTAACTAAAACATATAAAAACACACATTGCACCAGTCATTACCGCACTAAAAGATTTACGGTGATGTTTACCAGATCAAACGCTAAAAAAACACTTTTATTTTTTTTCTCTCTTTCCATATAAATGTGTACATACAGAGGAATATATAAATCTTTAAGCTGATGTACAGCAAAGGGATGTTTATGTGTGTATGTATATATACTGTATATTCAAATTTTAGACTGCCTCTGCACTGGTTGTGTTGGTAGATAAATGATAAATCCACTTAGTATTCAGATATTTAATGTTAAACTCTCCAGTAAGTAACCAGCAACACATGAGATCAAAATGTCTGAACAGCCCACAGGAGAAATTTGCATTATTTCAAGGCCAGTATGTCGCACTAAAGGCTTACCGAGCTGATGCTGAAAAAACAGGTTTAAAAAATTATTTTCAGCTTTACTCAAACAGGTTTCATTACCGTCATCCTGACCTGTATTGTTAGGATTACATCCTCAGTCGTGCTGGAATGAGTTTGCACCATGATTTTATACTATATATACTATACTACGCAGCTTTCAAGCTGTACATCTCAGCAAGATTCAAATAAGTCTAAAAACCCATGGTGAGTGCACATACACAGACAGGTATAAAAACAAAGTATAATGGCAATAATTTGGCACGAGTCTGGCTAACACGGTCCAACTGTAGGTAGCAGATCATTTTTGTGCGTTTTTAAATTGTGCCTGCTGTTGTTGTGGTGCTGTGATGGTTCAGTTTTGTGGCATTTCTAAGATACCACCCCCTCGCTCTTTCTCTCCGTGCTGCTTCTGTGAGTGACCCACACCTGTTACAGCCATCTTGTGACCATCTTGTTCAGTGTAGAAGATGGTGTCCGGTTCGTCCCTGTCGTGAGATGCAGTTCGACTGGCTCTGTTTGTTTTCTTATTTTTTATTTTTTTTTAAATGTCCTGTGTCTGTCTGTATCCACACATGTCAGTGTTCATAATTGTTCATGTTTACCCTTTTTATCAGTGTGTGAGTGAGCGTATTTATGTGTCTGTGTTAACACTCATACAGGTGTGTGCGTGTCTTTGTCATCATTACAGAAGACCAAGCTCTCCAGACATGGTTTACAGTTTTGTCAAGTGACTCTTTCCACCACATAAGAAGAAGCTACTTAAGAGCAATGTGCAGCTGTCTAAACCTTCCAGTGACACCCTGTAAAACTTGGCAGTGAAGACCTGTAAATCTATCAGTCTGCGTGTTGTCATTGCATTGTGTAATGTAATAGTAACTGAAGGTAATCCAAACTTACTTTTTTTCATTACATGTCTGGTTAATGGATCTGTTTACAGTGTAGTGCTGTAGGTCAAATCTATTCATTTTGTGAACTTTGCACTTTAAAAACTGGAATACCTAGTGACAAAGGCAGCTTTTACATGGAGAAAATGCCTTATGCGTGTCATACCTGACTTTGCATGCTGGTGATGTTGCTGTGTTGTACAATAAATGTATCTCTAACCATGAAAGGCCTGTCCTGGTTTTAATTTGTTATGGATGAAGGAGGAACATTGTTTTCTAATGTGAACTTTATGAGATACAAAAAGAGCTCATCATTTAGAGACGTTAAAGAAAACCACAATGACTCATTAATACCACCACCAATTTGATCCCTGAGTGTTCACTGAGCTGCAATGTTCAAAATAATGATTATTTGAATTAACCTGCTGTGGAGGTCATCTTTAAATGGTCCATCTGCCAGCATAAGAGTAGCACAGCAATCAACGGAACATGATTTCCAATTATTCCATCCTAGAAGCTCAAATTCATGTGACAGTATATTAAAAAAATAGAAAATATTCCAATTTCACTGTTGGCTGTGAAATTAAGTAGTCTAATAATTGAGACTGATTGAAAACATGTTATTAAAAGCAGTTAAAGCTCAAAGTTCTGCTCATTTTCTGTGGTTATGCAAGGGGCTCTATAGACGGCAGTCTCAGTGTGTTAACAACTGGATGAATTTTCATTAAACTTGTGTCCAAACGTTCATGGCCCCCAGAGAGTGAATTTTAATAACTTGCAATAATAGGACTTGCAAGTTGTATTACATCCCTGTTAGTCTCAGATGTACTTTGTGAATTTTGTTCATGACTGTAGCTTGCACTCCAAATAAGTAAGAACATTGTGGCTCAGTTTCCCCAGATTTGCCTTAAGTGCAGTCATTGCCACTACCACTGTAAGCTTGGCTGTGGGCTCTTAAGTCTTAGATAATAAAAATAAGAAATACTATTATAAAGGATTTTTGCATGTGGTCTTTCATACTGAATGCAATAAGAGAGAGAACGTGCTCTGCTGCCTGTCCAGTAAAAGGTGCAGAGGGCGGTTAGTATTAGCCATGATTCATCAACAGTTTATTCAGTGACCTTCTCTCCACCAGATCATATTCTAGATGTTTAGAAGAAAAATTAACTCAACTTCCGCTCTGACTGTTTTAAATCCTGTTTCTTGTGTTTACACATCTTTAATATTCAGGATTTGTCCATTCATCTTCTCCTAAATTCTCAGTCTAAAGATACAGAAGCTGAGGATGAAACTGACTAATCAGTCACATTTCCGCTAAACCGTTCACCTCCTGATTGTGTTCTCACTAATACACGGTGAAGGGTCTAGCACCTTTTAAACTTAGTGGTTGTACAAAGCACTTTCCAGTGCGCCGCCTTTACAAGGCGCCGCCTTTACAAATTCATACACTGCTGGTGGGGAGCTGCCATCAGGAGCAACTTGGGGTTCGGTGTCTGTGACTTTGGCAGCTGAAGGGGCTAGGGACTGACCCTGCAATCGGTGGAGAACCTGCTTTATCACCTGAACTATACCTGACCCAAATTTAGAAATTTCTCACACACTGTCAGACCTCATTAAGGGTTTGCTTATTAAATGGATTTAGTTAAAAAAATTACCATTATTGTTTGCCACAAACAGAATCTTTAATATTAGTTTTATTTACATAAAGACGGAATAAATGCTTTTCTTACACCCACCTCTTACCTTGCTGTGACATTCACTGTTTAGTTCAATTTTCAAAACATTAAGATGAGTAATGGTGTTTCCCACAAGAAAAAGTAGAAAGTTTTTGATTCAAGGCCAAGAAGCATAAGGCAGTCAGTGGGTGCATCAGTGTTTTTATTCAACATAACACTGCTTAGTTTAGGTTTTAACGAGAGAAACTTTGGCCCATAAAATACATTCAACAACATGCTAAAGATAGCAACAAGTTTGTGTAATTTAAAATTAAGACATGTGGTTACTAACATGCAATGGCTATTTGACCCTTTCAGCTATTCGCCTCCCCTTGCTCAATCTTCCATTCATCCCATTATCCTCTGCACATCCTTGACTAAAATGTTCCTGAAGAACTTGGCCAGCTGCCCCTGAGGTTTCTCCTCCCACGGCTTCATAAAGCCGCCGTTACGTTTGGATGCAGGTGGGCTGCCCCATCTGAAGTGACTCATCTTATAGGTCCTATCTTTTCTCTCCTGCAAGCTCAAGGGGACATGTGATTTGGAGCTGTCCCTGGCCCTCAGCAATCCCTGATTTTCATTACTTCCTCCATCAATGTCCCCCTCTGCTTCATCTTCGCTACTGCTCAGCTGCCTGCGAGCCTTAAAGGGAAAACCGCCCTCAGAAGAGCTCCCTCCTTCCAGAGAAGAGGCAAAGACTTTAACAGGTCGACGTTTACGGCCAGAGGGCTTCCCCCAGCGGAAATGCTCCATTGAATAGGAGCGTCTCTCATCACTGCGGGCCCTCAGGTTTGGCTCTCGGAGCTTAAGTCCTGAGGGTTTGCCCCAGCGGAAATGCTCCATCGTGTAGGAGCGCCGCTCGTCGCTGTGGGTTTTCAGATCTGACTTGGATATTTTGTCATCAGAAGCCAATGTGGCCAGAATAATTCTGAGTAAGAGGTCATCATCATCATAATCACCACCACCACCACCACCATCATCAGCATCAGCATCACTATCCTTCAGGGCCAATGCACTGAGCTCTGGGATTTCAGTCTGGATCACAGACATGCAGAGGTGAACACAGTCCTGTGTGGAAGAAATCACAAAGACACTTATATGAAGCAAGAAGACTTGAAATACATTTATTCTAGTTGGATGCCTAAATAAGACTAAACAACAGAAATTCTGATCACGTTTTATACCACAATTTGCTTATATGCATCTAGTTGGTTCAGATTCATGTACTTTCCACCATTAATTTGAAGACTGAAAGTAACTTTGGTGCCAAGAATAACCAAAAGTTGGTGCTCATTCTGACTGTCTGTTGTTCAAAAGAATTATCCAAATCACAAATCTTGATGTTACTTGTTACCACATCAAAAATATAGCCTAAATGAAGGAGAATTATCTCAAATCTTTGTTTAGACTTTGGCCATGAAATCACATGAACAAGAAAAACTAATACGCAGTAATTTGGACAACTGCAAAGGGCATTATTTAAAAATGAAACCAAAGTCATAAGACTCCCCAGGAAAGGAAGGAAAAAAATCTCCCTTTATTGCTTCTGGGTCTAAAAAAAGCACCAATGAATTTTCTGATTCTTTTTTGAAATTAAGTATTTGATCTATAAAATAACTATTACAGCTTGTTCTGTATCCAAAGATGTGTGCTTTAGGTTATCACAGAGACAAACTATCACACAGACAAAGGAAGAAGGTTCTTAAATTTGAGGACTGTGTTTGCTAATCTTTTCAGCTTTTACTTTTACTTATTTGTGAATTAATACAATTATTTATGGCCAAATGTCTCCTGGCTTTTGCTGGGGAAAAAGGGAAACAACACTATATGGTTGTGATGTTTAAATTTCCATTTTCTAACAACTTTTCATCATCATCACTTAAAAGATTACCTTAAAGATGAACAAAGAATTGTGTTAAAGTAAACTGAAGTCTCCTGACCAGTTTTAAAGGTCAGATTCTTTTGTTAATTTCTGTTTCCAGGTTCAAAAGAAGAACTTTGAAATACATAATTTGCTCTGTTTCTTTTTATGCTTCTTTATTTTCTTGACTTTTTTACTGTACGGCTCTAGTAAAGTATTCCTGGCCAATGACAGTATAACAGAGGAGAAATAAGGCAAGACTGTTTGACCTACCAGTATCCTAGCCTTGTTGCTCAGATCCTTGCAGATGGCGTTGTCCCAGCACACCGACTCAAACCCAGGGATGCACACAAATGCCATCACCGCCGCTAGCAACCAACACAGACACACCATCTTCAGCCTGGTCCACAGGACACAAACTCAACTAGGGTTGAGCTGCAAAAGCAAAGCAACAGTAGGGAAATTCTCTTCAAAACAGTGGAAAGGCTTTGAGTCTCAGCAGACAAAAATATTCATTAATCATCCCCAAATAGGAGGAAAATGTCTTTTTGTGAAGAAACACAGTAGGTGTCTCTTTATAATTGCACTTGCATAACGCTTTCCTCCCTTCCTTATGTAACTTGATGTGTTTCAACACTATCTTTGAAACAGTCAGAGAAGGGAGGATTTGTAGCTGTGTGTGTCATGGTTGAATAAGTGTGAGCTCAAATACCAATTGTCAAATTTGTTTTTTTTGGCACATTATTTATCAGGGGCACATTCATTTTACTTGGAAAATGTTCAAACATGTTGCAGTGTGTCTTCTCAAAGGAGGCACCTTTAATGCTAAAGAGTTTGTGTGAGAATGACTGGCAGGACAGGTGAGGTTCAAAAAGAGGAGGGACAGGGCAAGGTCTTATGTTCCTTTGATGTGATGTTTTTAATGTGAGATTTAGACTGAATGTATATGAAGATAATAGATTTGAAGAGCCATCATCTCTCATGAGCACATCTCGGGCTATCTACACTGTTCTCTGTCTGCAGAGTCTACAAAAAAAGTTGTAATCCTAATGTCACTGCCTACTGCTGCAGAGCTGTGTTACGTTACTGCCAATAAAATCTAACCAGATTTGTCAGACCGTGGACTCTTTTTTTAAAGCACAGGGAAACATGAAGTGACTTTGTCATGCAGCAACAGGAAATGCAGTATTTTCTTCTGCACCTGTATAAAAGACAGACATCACCTGTTGGTTTACAAAGTTCTTTTGTGAAGCTTTGAGCTGAGCATTTTTCTGTCACCATCTTGCTTTTGAGAAGTGGATTTGACCACCAGACCAGAAACTGAGGATAGTGCGAGCTCATATAGTAGATCATAAGGTAACCTTGCCCGAAAGCATACCCCGCCTTATTATCTATTTAACTCTAAATGAGACAGTAATGTACAAAATGTACACAATATGTTTAATAAGACTTTAAATTGTGAAGATAAATACATGAGGGAAATGTTTACTGAAGTGAGCAGTAGAGTCATTTTTGCATAGATTTTGATACAATCTGACTTCATTTTGCAACCAGAAGAGTTGCCCCCTGCTGGCCATGAGAGA
>VVAS01055455.1:3524-14634 GCA_015103295.1 Ptychochromis oligacanthus
AGTTTATCAATCTGTCTCATCCTGCTTACCCTCAGTAAGCAGTACAGGTTTCACTTGAGATTGTAAGATTATTTGCCAGGGTATAAATGATTATATAATAAATAACCATACTGCTAATGTTTGGGGATTTCATTTCATAAAAATATGAAGACAAATGCAAATTTTTTTTGTCTATAATGCATAAGTGTGCAATGTGTCAGTGATGCAGGGAAAGCAATATTTTGTTTTAAAGGCCTACAAAACAAAATGACAGCAGTCTAGAGGGGTAAATAATTGACATTCCTTATTAATAAATACAATGACTTTGAGCCCTCAGTGGAGTCAGAAAAGCATGCAATAATGCCCATTTTCAGAAATATTCTGGCACTATATAGCCAATATGCTCGTTCCACTGAATACTGGACACAAGAAATTTGTGACCTTGTGAAATTGAAATGTCAGTAATTTGTTGACATCCCAACTATTTCCCATAGCAAGTTCTTACTATTACGTGAAAAAATCAGGGAAAAATAATAACTAATAAAATCATCAGGACTCAGTAACAAAGTACAGTAGAAACCCTTTTAAGATCTAATCCATCCCACAAATAAAAGTCCAGACTTGAGCTATTTTAATTTTGTTACAACATCTGAGGTTTGAAACTGTGGCGGTGTTGTACTAATAACCCACTGTTATTACGTGCTGTGTCCTGATTTGTTTCACCTGCATCTTGTTATGCTTCCCTCTCTGGAGTATGTGGTCTGCATCTCCTTGTGTGCCATTTCGCCTTCCTAGATTGTTACAATGTTCTAGCCTATTCCTCATGTCTTTTTTTTTTGTCATTTGGATTCACCTTTTTTGTTTACCCTTAGTCTGCTTTGTTGTTTGATTACTTGAAGAGATCATCTGTGTACTGACCCTTGCCAAGTAAAGACTGTAACTTTGATTTTTGCTTCCAAGTCATGGTTTTGAATCCTCTTTTGTCTTCAACCAATTTCAGACTGTACATCCACTGTGGAAGTATATAAAGGTTTTGACAGAAAGCTCTGCACAATGTGCAATTTTCCAACTATAATTAACAGCTTAAAAACACACACAAGTCTCCAGTCACGATATTAATAAGTACTTCCAGTAGAAATCATTTAGATGCAAGGTTCCCATAATAGATTGTTGTAAAAACAATACTGAAGAACATATAAAGCAATTAAACACACGTACTTCCACCCACAATGTCATAAATGACATTCCATGTATCACTGCAGAAACATTTTTGCCTTTTATGGGTCCAGAGTCCTGCTGAGACTCAAAAATCGTAACAACTACAAGGACCTGATGTTCCAAGCTGGTGCTGTTTCAGCTCTGCGTATAACTTAAAACAGTTTTAAATACGGCCACCTCATATACATTTCTCACATTGGCACAAAACAGTTAACTTCACGTTAAAAACTACTTTTACACTGGCACTGTAAATACAGCCAAACATTTCCAGTTTCCCTCTGATAAAGAAGGTTAAGAGTTGAGGAAATGGTCTGATGTGATCAAAGAATTTGCTGCATCCTGGTTTTAGCAAATTTTGTGTATAAAAATGAAGAGCCTTCACTCGCACTATCTTTGCTGAGGCAACTGCATACTGAGCAGCAAAGGTGCTGTGGTTAATTCAAAGAGAAAAGAAGTATTACTAATAAGGCAATTTATATGACTAGACTGAGTAGCAAAAGAACAATTTGCTACTCATACTTGGTTTATCTTGGTTTGATTTAGAGCATAAATGTCCTCTCTCGCTCTTTCCAAAGTTATTCTTTTGGTTGTGTTAAAATGACATTTATGATTGGGATATACATGAGTGAGTGAAAAAGTAGTTTGTACCGTGCAGCTAAGTGACAATGGTACCTAACAAAATATAGGAGCATTTCAATCATGAAGTCTATATAGTCACTCCAGCACACAATGAAAAACTAATTATTTCGCTTTGTTTTCTATAAATTAAAAGTGCAGTTCAGGCCAGTCCAAAGATTGAGCTATCACTGCCAGTCAAAATGAGGCCGTTTGTCCCTGGATGTCCGATTGCTCAGTCAAAGTTCTCAATAATTAGTTCAGAACAAATAAACAAACAAAATAGAGCCCAAACATTTGGAGAGCTAATCTGGTTCTCCCATCAGGGTCTGGGGCATACTTCCTGACCAAGGGTCTGAGACGAAAGAGAGGCCACAGGCCTCTGGGAGCACTGCAAAAGCATTAAACCACATCCAGTTTGGCTCTCTTTGAATACCAGACAAGTCCACAGCAACACAATCTGACAAACAAAATCATTTCTTATTAGCACTGCTGGTTGAAATGGGGTGCTAAGAGACCAAAGAGGTATCTCTGTTTGACTCTGTGTTTACACAGGCATTATGTACCGGTTCTTCCACACACGCAGACGTAGCATTCATTCTTGCTTTTATGTGATGTTTAAGATTAAAGAAAAAAAAAAAGAACATTAAGAAAAGATGAAACAGGTGAGTGTGGAGGAGAGAGATTTTCACTTACGTGCAGAGAATGGACTGGTCTTCACGATCTGTAGAATCAAAGAGAGTTTCAGTATTATTTGACTTTTCTGACAATGTATGTTGGATCATTTTAAACATAAAATCCATGGTAAACCAAAGAAATTTGCAATAAAAATAGAATAAATGTGTAATTTTTATTATGTTTGACAGGGATGAGATTTTTTTTTTCTTTCTTATTTTTACTTCTACTTCAGCATGCAAAGTAGTTTAATGGACTACTGTGAAACCACATGTCTTTCTCCAGGAATAATGATCAATCTACTGTCAAACTTAAGACATCAGCTGAGACTCAGGCTCTGTGATTTGCTTCCTTGTGCCTAAGAAAACATGTAACTCCTACAAATACTTTGATTTTTACCCATGAAAATCAACTCTGAATGTGCAAAGCAATGAGTCATTAGACTGTCTCCAAAAATACTCCAGAGAGATTATACCAAGTCCATGTAAGGCTAAATTGTAACTGTATCCTTCAGTACAAACCACCCCTGGGGGAGTATGGCGCACACTGCTGAAGGAGAGATAACTTTTCTGGCTATTTGTGATTGGAACAAACCAAATGTGATGCTAGGCAGCCTCTTAAACCTCTGTACATGACACTTTAGAGCTGTGCTACAAAAATGACCCAGGGTAGGGTAAAAGACACAACGCAGTTCCTCATCCTCACAGTGAAGAGTGTAATTCATTGAAATGTTCCGTTTCAGTGGATTTTATCATCCAGTTGTGCAGGACACAGTTGACTGTATGTCTGACTTTGTGAAGACATTTACTGACATAATAAACCCAGACCTTCAGTCTAACTCAGGCGCGTCAAACGTTTCCCATAGAATCTGATCCACAAACCGTATATAAAACATGGACATATTTACTGTGATTTCACCCACTGGTTTGTGAAGTCCTGTTTTTGAAGCCTCGAACCAAACTCTGTTGCCTGCGGAGTGAATCTGACTTCTATACAACTGGAATTCTTTTTGCAACCCAAGGAGTCACCCCCTGGATGCCATTAGAAAGGATACAGCTTTAAGCATTGAAAGCTACGTCCTTCTTTTATATACAATCTAATGGTCCAATGTTGCCCACTGGATAGAGTATGAAAACTGCAGAAGAGGAGAGCATAATTTTTGGACTTTCTTCTGTATTTTGCACCTGTAAGCCTTATATTTACAGAATGGATAAAGTCAGAAGAGTCCAAACTATTAATTATCATCAGTTGTACAGCACTCTTACTGACTAAGCCATTACTCATAGCCTGTTATACCACAGTGAAGTAAGATAGTTAAGCCATGGAGCCATGCCAACACATTTCTTTTTAATGACAGTAGACTGACTGAATGTGGAAAAACTGAGACACCGATGAAGCTAAACTTATTTTTCTTAAGATATCTCAAGCTATTTAGCAACTGTTTTCTAAATGAATAGTTAAATGTTTAATGTTTTCAGAATGTACTTCTTTGCACTAAAAGAATGCGAACATTTGGTGGTATTTTTATTGGTTAGTATAACAACTTTACTTGCCTGGCCCACTTGAGATTAAACTGGTCTTAATGTGGTTCAACAAAAATGAGTGAAGCAGCTCCGCTCTAACCCTACTGCATGTTACTATGGCTAAATGCCTAAACCCAACCCTAACCAAAAACTTACCCCCAACAAAAATCTTTGAGGGTGTGTCATAAAGTGAGGAGTTCCCACTTTTCCAAACTGTCCTCACTCTCAAGGTGTAAAACTTCAAGCGCTCCTCACAAAGATATACACATACAAGTACACACACACAGAGTTATAGTGTGCAGCCTCTGTTGAACTGTAAACTAGGATGGATGCTTCTTCTCCGTGTGGACTCAAGTTTGGCTGCTGCTCCACTGGTTTCATTCCTTACATACACATGCAGAATGCACCCTGTTCCCTCTCTGCACTTCCTAATTAAGGCAGAGTGCAAGAGAGAGAGAGAAAGGTGGCCAGATTTGTGAGTTCTTGTAACAAATCCAAAAACAACATTCACATCAGTGAATGAGCCTTAAAGAGTCTGTGAACCTAATTAAGTCATGTGAATTAAATCTGATTATATTAGATTCTCTGCACCTGTAAATATACTGAGAGTGCAGAAGAACAGCATGTCAATCATCTGCTGCAGGGGACAGAAAACTCCCCATGGGAATTTCACATTTTTATCTCCCGGACATCAAAGACTGAAGTACAATTTTGGAGGAATTGGATCTCAGCCAAGACTGAAGAAGGAATGCTTCAAAGCTTAGGAGACTTATCTGGATTTGCTTCAGTTATACACCACTTCCAGTTTAACATGTGAATTGTACATGCTACAGGACTCAGTGCAGAACATCCTGCTTCATTAGTCACAACTTCATGGGAAATCCCACCAATGCATCAACAATAACAAATCCCTGGCAGTCATAGTTTTTCTTATAGTCTTGTGGCATTTAGAGACCCCTGAAGCCATTACCATTTATGTTTTAAAGCTTTAAATTATGATATAGATGAAGCTTCAAGTAATTAAACCTTATTAATTGAATCTTGGAGGTATAAAACTTGAACATAAGGCAATTATGTTAATTTCCAGTTCAACGTTTTTATTCTTGGACTCCACTACAGTAGCTTTGCACTATTCACAATTCAAAATAATCCTTATTTATATACACCCTGGCCCTCAGTTCATCCTTAAAGTAAGTTGCCTTTAAGTCAGCTTTCTTCTGATTGGCTGCCCTGTGCTAACAAGAGATTTCTTTTTCTTTTTTTTTCTTTTTCTTTTTTTTTTACAACTTTATACATTAAAGGGGACCTGTTACACTAATTTCAAGCTCTATATTCTTATTCCTGGACCCTAATAGAGCAGCTTTACATGATTCACATTTCAAAATAGTGCTGGCTCTTGCGGTCTCAAAACAAGCTGCCATCCCCTCCATTTAAGCCAACTTCTGGCTAGCTGTCCCTCATAAACAAAAGGTTTAAACATCAGGTGGGTGGGGCTTCTGCGCTCACAGACGAGGCTGTGTGCTTAAGATGATCATGTTAGGGATATCTACTCTCACTGACATCATACAGGACCAAAAGCAGGAAAAACAGCCTCAAACAGTGTTCAGAGCGTTATGAAGCCTGAGCTTTTGGACCACAAAGATTACTTGTGCATATGCTGACCTCATTACTTAAAACTTTAACATGATCATCCACCATTGTTACAGTATGTATAATAACGACAAGCATAATAGGTCCACTTTAAACCCATATGAGGTCTCTTTTGTCTGTCTTGATACCCAGATTTTTACGTATCTTCAGCCAAATATTTCAGGATCTGAAACAACTCTACAGAGGTTACATTTTTAAATGTAAAGTATTTAATGTATTTTTTTTATTAAGTTTTTATTCTCTCTTTTATAGTTCTCTCCTGTTCTCCTTTATATTTATCCTAATACTATTTTTTGTTGTTCTCATCTTATGCTGCTGACATAACTCGATTTACTTACTTCAGCACTTTAAGTCCAGGTTTTTTTTTAAATGTGACAGCTACATGGGTGGTCCAAACTTAAATATCAAATGTCATGTCATATATCACAAGTCTGAAAAAATGCTTAGTCTGAAATAAATGGAGCAAATCAAAACACATTCTTTCTCCTGTGCACATAGAGTCACATAAACTGAAAAGGATCTCTTAAGCAAGGAAGAACTGAAGATGTATAATCCAAACACCCACACAAACACCAATCTGTCCTCCCCCTTCTTGTTTACTTTTGATGCTGTGTTTACAAACTATAGCTGCTAAGGTAATTTCCTGTATACTGGTTCGTTGTAACTTTAAATCCTCTAATGTATACACTGTATTAGTGAAGACTGGATTCTAGGATTAGGAGAAAGCATTAAGCTGCTTTATCAAAGACCAAAGAAGTTATTTATATTGTCAACAAATTCTGCAAACTGAACACAAACTGATGCTTCAGTATATCTATTCCCAGATTTGTGCTGCATATTCTTGCGGTGGCATTTGTTAGGTTTCCTTATTTTCTTTGATCAGTCATTGCTAGGATCAGCAGAATATTCAAATCTTATTTCAGGAAAAATCAATGTATTGATTTCCCTAAAATACAGAGACCATCAGTTAAAGAGACTACCAGAAAATTCAAGTATGAACCTTAAAAATCAATGTCCTTGAAGATCCTAATGCAACTTTTACGTTCTATCAACATCTTACACTGTATATAAAAGATGGATGATGCCACCCTGATGTCACCCACTGGTTTGTGGACTTGCATTTTAAAGCCTCCCCTTTGGTTTTGTAGGTTTCTCTTAGTTTTTTTGGAACCTGAAGGGACCATATCAGCTAGTGCCATAAGTTGGGTTTGCAAGGTTCATCCATAGACTGCATGGGTACATCACAATGACACAGACATAGGTACAAAAAAGCTCCTGGCTACAGCCAGCTTTGTTATAATCCAGCTGTCAAAGTGGACGGACTGGGGTGCATCAAAAAATCACCCTCTGCACAGCTGTTATAAAAGCTACTTTCGGCTGCTCCCTTGTCACAAGGGTTCGTCACAGCAGGTAGCTCCACATGTTTGATTTGCCAGATGCACTTCTTAATGCAAGCCCAAAGGGGATTTGTGTCTCCAGGTGGAATCAAACCAGCAACCTTTTACTTGTCAAGCGAATGTGTAAACCACTACATTATGGAGCCACTCTGCAGAACTCTTATAAAGGGGGAAGGGGAAATTATATACAGAGAGATGAAAAATGTTTTTTTCCTCTACCAGTCTGTAAATATACTTTTTTCTGCTGTAAAGCTGAACATTTTAACATATCAGTCTATGGGGAATGGTTCACTTTTGCAGCCAACCTCCAGTAGTTTGTATTGATGATGCCCACAGATGCCCACCCGTTTGGGTTGCACTTCTTCAAGTTTCATTACTGCTTGGTGGTTAGTTAGCAAGTGTTTGCAGACAAGTTGGCGTCTTCAATGCAAACTATGGGCAACAGCGACAATCTGCTAGTGACCAAAGCAATCACAAGGTTTTTGGTGTCGCACCCCTTTGCGACCAGTTTCACCCAGCAACAGCCAGAAGCCTCCAGCAACCACTCACTAACCGGTTGGGGAATACACATTTTTCCCTGGTGACTAGAGGTTGCCATGGGATTTCCGACGGTCTCTAGGCCTGTGTGACTGAATCCTTAGAGGAACTGCAGCTTTAGCACTTTCAGGTTGGGTTCATTTTTCAGCCCTGGAAATTGCTTATTGGTCAACATGAGTAGGTAGTGATAATACATGCATAAATATTATCAATAATCACTGTGGACTAAGTAATACTTAGTTTTAAAGTTTCTTTAAAAGTATCTGTAACTGTTAATGCATATTTATGTGAGGAGCATATATCACAAAGCTGATGTGAGATCATCTGTACTAAGGAAATGGATTTATGGACAAATCTGATCTGCTGACACACTTGATGTGAAATCATCAACATACAGTAGACAGATTAAGTGATGAATCTGGGAAAGGCTAAAGCTGCTGGGAACAAGTTAGAAGGGTGTCAGAGGTTGTTGCTCGCGATACTGTTCACATTTTCTCAAACAAAAGTACCGTGGGTCAAAAAACATAGTTTCAAGTTTTTGGCTTACATCTTGGAACAATTCCTTAGCTTTATATATCATGGCATGCATCACATAAAGTACTGTATTATGTATTATAATACTAACAACAAAATCCTGATTTTTCACACAATAAATACATGTCTTTCAAAGTGCCTTGTTACTTGTTTATATCTCTTCAAGTTTTTTAGAAGTGGGAATTATGATTCATTCGGGTGTGTACTTGGTCAATATAACAATTATCTTATCAGAATTGACAGATGCATATGAATGTGTAAGGCCTGCACAGTACTGGAAGACAGAGTAATATAACTTTCTTTGGAGCTTTCTAAACAATGGCTATCTAAATTACAGTGTGTCCCATCCAAACATCCTGTTTCATGAGGAAACTCCTCAAACCAAAAGACGAAAGTACAATCTCTGGCTCATTTAAAAGGACCATTAAACTCCAAAGAATTTTTGGCATTTACACTGACCAAAAGAAAAAAAATATAAAGCTAACCATTTGAATGAGGAAGAGGGATTTCTGAAACAGGAAATGTTTTACTACCCTCCACCCATCTCTCAATCCAGATGTCAAGTCCTCTGAGAGAACACATCCTCACATTAACAAGAAATCCAGTCCGCAAGACCCCCTGGAAACACCAGACACTGATTCTATGGGAAACCAGCCACTCTGAAATCAAATCACTGCAGGGCCATTTACTGTAAGCACGACACTGCCAAGGCCACTATCGTCACCTTTACGACACACCGACTCTCAAATAGGCCAGAAAATACTCTTTTGGAGCTGTTAATGTTTTTCATACCTTAAAACCATCTTACATTTTAATAAGCTTGCAGCAGACAGATGGAGCCGTGGTATTATTTTTGGTCTGACTACATTATAAACACAGTTCTGCATTTTAAATCATCAGCCCCATGCATTAGTTTGTGGTTTTGTTAACCACTTTGTCAACATGATAGTGTGAAAAGGCTGTCAGCAGTCATCACCAAGAGAAAAACAAGGTTTCTGACAGCTGATACCACAGTTCACCCAAAACAAGCCCTTAAAGCTGCCAGCAAACAGTTCATTTTGACACAATTTACTTGAGAGGATCAGCAGCTAGCAACTGCAGATTTTGCTCAGTTATGTGTGAGACCTATTGAAGAGTTACTTAAGTTTTCTGCTTTCTTGTCTCAGTTTATTGCCATTTATTAATTTGATCTGATCTGTTTAGTTTACGAAGGCTGTAGCCTATCTTTGCATGCTCTGAGCAGACATGTACATTGGGTAGATAAGATAGTAAGCCCCATCATAGAGTTAACATGGGTAGGAAAATGTCTTTGTGGTGTGAGAGTAACTCAAACACGCAGGTATGAAGGAAAGTGAATGAAGCAGGTACATCACAAGGAGAGTATGAGTGCATGAGTGTAGTAAAAATCCTACCTTGCATCATGTTTCTATAGGCGTTATCAGTGATGGAATAGATATGAGGGGGTAGTTCATGTCGTTTCTTCCCTTTGTACATTTCAATGATCTTCTCTGAGTAGATGGGCAGCATTTTGTAGGGGTTCACCACCACACAGAACAGGCCAGAGTATGTCTGAGAGCAAAAACACAACAAGGATGAGACAAGGACAACTTGCAGAGTTTGTACAAGTTTGCATTCTTGTTTCTGTCAGAGAGAGACGGGAAAGATAAACGTGTTAGTAGTGTAAAAGTACAATAATCTGAGGCTATTCATCATTTGCCGTAAGTTTTTAAAGTAGCTTATTTAAGGTCAGGGCTTGTATGTCCCAATCCAAACCCTCAGTGATTTGGTTTTGGGGATAAGGAAGTCTATAAGTTGTCATAAGAATAAATATTTGTATATTTTTTCTGTGTTTTGGTGTGAAACTGTTTTGTGACTATTTGCTTTTTTTGGGTAAATACTTACATAAATGAGGCCAGAGAAGTACCTCTCACGAAGATTGTGCAACACTGAGGCCTCATTCAGACAGGTCAGCTCGGCCATGTCCTCCACCTTGCTGAACTTGGGTGGGTTCATTTTCTGGATGTCATCCTTATTGACTGTTATCTTCTTGCCATTGTCAGCCAGCTCCACCAGCACCTCGTCGCCATGCTCCTCCTTCACACTAGCCGCCTCAAAGCCATGCTTCTCTGATGGGATCCATACTAACTTCTTGGCCGACCAGTCAGCCTGAGCCATTGGGCTGTTGAGGAGGTCTTTGTCAACAAAGAGGAACTTCTCATCCTCGCTTGGGGCCTTCTTGGACATCTTGGCTTAAGGTGGAGGGCCAGCTGTTGAGTAGAAAAAATTAACTGAATGTTAAGAAAGAGTGAGCATTAGATGAAACAAAGATGGATGGCAGGCAGAAGGTAAGTAAGCGAGGAACAAAGAAAGAGGAAAGAGCAAGTCAGTAAGGCTGTTCTTACATGAGATGCATCACTTGCAGGTACTGGAAGTTCTGTTTTATTAGTGATGGGGACAAAAAGTCAACAGTTTGTGCCTATAGTTAACTAAACATTGCGTCAAGTAGTCAGCAAGTGATGGTGGGAGACAAGCTGTTAAAATTGCCTCCTGCTTGTAGTTGTAACTCAAAGAGTTAACATGTTTCATCCATTGGGGAGTTCCAGAGTGCAGCCATTCTCACAGACCTCCACCCCCTCTCGACCCTGCACTTTCACACAGGCACACACACACACACCACAAGGGAAGTGCACAAACAATTCCCCTCCCAACTGTAGATAGAAAGATTGAGGCTGGGAAATTGATTTTAATTAACTCAGCAGCAAAGACGGGCACATTTTGTCAACGGCTCTATCCAAAATAACCCCAAACCATTAATACTTGCTGGCATTTACTCATACTCAATCAAGACAGTGCTTAATTGACAACATCTATTTTTTTGATGTCTTTCACCCTGCATCTCTCTCTCTCTCTCTCTCTCTCTCTCTCTCTCTCTCTCCCTCTTTCTCTCTCTCTCTCCTCATGGGGCTATTCTCGCGTTCTCTG
>VVAS01055487.1:0-17435 GCA_015103295.1 Ptychochromis oligacanthus
AGGTGGAGGTACAGATTCTGTCTGTCAGTCGTACCGTGGCAGTTTGTTTTGCTCCATTGGAAGAAATCACTCACCTCACTCCCTCATGTAGGAACAGTTTGATATAGTCTGTTGTTGTCAGATCGCAGCTAATGGAGCAGCAGGTGGACTCGGAGTACGATGATACGACAATATGTCCCATCATTTTCTCACACCAGCTGCTCCCCCTGACAATCACTGTCACTCAATTTCTTCCTCCAACCTTTCCTTCCAGTGCTTTCTTTTGTTTTAAAACAAAAGCTGGACAAATTGGATGTTTCTATACCTCTTTTTCCATTTTGACTTGTTATTTTTCTTTCAAATACAAAGGCAGATTTTTCTACTTGGAGGAATGCTTCAGCCCGGTGGGAAAATACCTCTTTGCCTTAAGTCTCGCAAAGCTTTTTCATATGATTGCTCCGCCACCCTCCGCCTCGCTCCTCATCCCCTCATCCCTTCATCTTCCCATCCCCTTCTATCCGCTGTTCACGCCAGCTGCCGTTTTACTTAAACAGGCGAAATGCCATAAGATTAAAAGAAGAGAGATGTGAGGAATGTTTTGCCAGCACAATTACATAGCATGTCACCTCATTAGGCGCGACAAAATGGAGCAAAATGCTCCGGGTGCAAGCTGCGACCTTTGAGGGGAGGAGCCGAAAGGGGAGGCAGGTCTGGGAGCTAATTTGACTTCATAATGGCATCCAGGCAGCTTGAATAGGCAGAAAAGAGGGGAGCAGCGAGGTCAAGTGTCAGCCATCCTGCCAAGCGGCCCTCGCAGGGTTTGTCTTAACACACACACACACACACACACACACACACACACACACTTGGATCAGCCTCCCGCTGACAATGCAGCCACGCCTCCCACCCTTCCCTGCCTTTTGTGCCTCTTCAACAATGATTAACTGAGTTTGGCGATTCAGGGAGTCCACGGCAGCACAATGCACTCTCTCTTACAAAACATAATGGAGTCAACCAATGAGTCAAACAGTCTGTCTTTCTTCCGCTGCTCCAAACTTTCTGCTAACAGCCTCCTCTCTTTTTGCTTTTCTTTCCTATTTATCTCCTCCCCTCCTCGCTCTCTTTTTCTACTTTCAGACCATAAATCTGCCTATTTTTCCCCTGAGCTCATTAATGCAGGAAGAGCAGGCAGATGCAGCCATCCTCCTAATACATAAAAACAAGATGCAGATGGGAAGAGGCAGCGTAGGTGCCATGCGCTGCATGCGAAAAGGTATCGATTAACTCAAATCGATAGCTTAAAAAGCATCTCCTGCAAAAATTCAGAGACTTGACCTCGGTGATCTTAAAGATTCCTGTGATGCTGGTATCAAAAACAGTGTCGTGGAGGGAGATGGTATTTAGAGGCATGAAATCCTGTAACCAGGCAGCACCACAGGGGCCTTCAAAACCTGCGATATGGAACAGGGGAAAAAAGCCATACACAGCACACTTGTAATGAACGGTGTGCAGCGCTGAAGGGAGCTTGTAGAACACGGTGTGAGTAGAGCTGAGCAGGGGTGTTAACAGAAACACTACAATCTCAGAACATCACACCCCCGGGCCTTTTACAGGAGGTGTGAAGGAGCTCACCTCTCCTCATGACAGGAAGAGCAGGAAGGAAGAGAAAGAGTGTGCTTACACTTGCCGATGTTTTGTGTCCCAAGCTGGAGGGAAAGGAGCTGGAGCTAGTGCTGCTTCATTATTTCTCTTTTCTCCTCCAGGGTCCAAAACAATACATTGCTTTAACATTTTTAGGGCAATATAATGTGAAATGTGCATACTGTTATTAACTCAGTTTATATAAATATGTAATACAAGATTAAAAAGATGAAAAGGCTGTATATTAAAGATGGATGTAGCCACCATTAGCAACAAAACTAGCTTTTTGGATGATGCCATGGTTTTTTTTTGTTTTTGTTTTTGTTTTTTTTATGGAGTGCTAAGGTATCAGCTACAGCTGCTGTGTGGAAGCATCACACAGACACATTTATGATGGTTAAAGTACAATTAACCACACATTAACCATGCAGCAGGCTATATTAGTTTTGAAGCCTTGACTTTAGCTTTACGGATGCTGACTAACTAACAGAGAACTGCTAATTAGTACTAACTGGATACCAAATACTCACATTTCTGTCCCTAAAATTGAAGCACAGACTTAATTAACTGATAGAAAGCCACATTATTTGTCAGATAATTATAATAAAAATTCTGCTACACCACAAACAGTATCGAGGGGTCCAGTTCCATGAATCGGATGAGCGGAGGTGAAGCCTAGCAGACAGCTAGCGGCTACAACCACCCGTGTCGACCAGCCAGCGACCTCCGGAGCTGAAAAATGAAGCCAGTGCCAGAAACTGCAGTTCCTCTAGTGGCCACTTGAAGCTGTCACCAAAAGCGAGTCAATGCCTACTGACTGCCATGTTGAAATTTATAACTTTGCAGCATTAAAAAGAATGTTTACAGCCTGGTACAAAAAACAGAGTTGATAACAACTCTGAGTGGGATGAAGTTTTTTATAACTCATCCACCTGGATAATTAAGTTAATGGCGTGGCTTCTTTGATTGACTGGTGTTAATGTTGTGTTAATGTTATGATGTGTGGTACAGACCATCCAAGAGGTTTGTACTTGAATTTTTGTGAATGAAACTATAGTATTTTATTAGTCCGTTATCTTAGCACTAATCAGCAGACATGTGTCTGCCCACACAGTTTATGGAGGCCTATCTGCTCACCTTGGCTTACCCTCTCTCCACCCTTTCATCCATATAAGGCAACTTCTGGCTCCAGAAATCCATATAGCAGCAGCCGAAATGTTAATGTTGAAGCTTCAAAATGTGAGTCCAAAACCAATCCATCTTTTATACTATTTACGTTGTACCAGGCTGTAAATATGTGTTTTAATGCTGTAAGGTTGGACATTTTAACATGGGGAGCGTGTGGGGATTGACTCACTTTTGGGGCCATAAGAGGAACTGGAGTTTTTGGTATTTTCAGCTTGTTCTCATGTCTGTTAAATATGGTGCTAAAGCCAGCTGGCTGTTGGCCTAGTATTGCATAAAGGCTAGAAGCAACACTAAACTTCTAGCCTGACTATCTAAAGTTTAAAAATGGACCTACCAATGCTTTTGATGCTCACTAATTTACACAACATACCCAAATAGAAAAAAAATACAATCAGTGGTTGGGAAGTTACATGGTGAAAAGTATTCCTTTACAAACAGAAGTTTATCCAACAGCTTATCTGTTTTGTATCCTAACGGCTTCTAGGATAACACAGGAAACCCCTGAGAAAGTCATAACTTTCCAACATCGATTATCTGGCATTCAAAGCCACTTAGGCGGATGTCCAAAAGTCAGAAAGTTTCATATAAGTTCTTTTACACCTCTTCAATCGCTTGAATAATTGATTTTTTTTTCTTTTTTCACTCCTCTGTTCAGATCAGCTCCTCAGTTTTCCACATCTATGAACTAATTCTGATGGGCCATAAACCTGCTTAAACTTCCCATAAAACCACAAAATGTCATTTTTATTCTAAGATAAGGTTATCACCTCACTTGAGATGTTGTAGTTACGCACACCGGTGACATCCCCGGTCTTTTGTTCTTCATTTTTTTAGCTTTTAAATAGTAAAAATGCAGCACAACTTCTACTGTTTTACCTTGAGGTAAAAAAAAGTTCTGAAGAAAATGTACCCATTGTCCCCATTTTCTTCTTTCCTCCTCCACATCTCCGGTACAAGAGGAACCCTCTCGTTCAGTCATGATAAGGCTCGCACAGATACACAGCTCATTATAACTCAACAAAAACTCAGTGGTAGAGAAATAATCTAGAGTCAGTGGAAATGTCTCTGAATATGTGTCATCCTCAGGTCTCCAGCAGTGCCACAGTATACAATAAAGAGATGAATGTGTCCAAAATCTGAGACTCATCTGTCCTCTTCTTTTTTTCCTCTTCCAGGAACCCAGCAGCAGCCACAAAGACAGGACCCAGGAAATAGCTGCGCTCGTGAAGAAGAAGGGAAAAGACTTTTCAAATACTACTCTGTGCTTCGCAATGGGAGACCGATTGCATCTTCCAGCAGCTGCATGGACCTTGCTCCCTGTGGCCCTTGGCATTTTGACCCTTCTGCCTCAGAGCCTTCTGGGTACGCCAGCAGAGGAGGAAAATGCAGGGAGCTCAGCACTGCTGCAGCGGGTGAAGCGAAGCTGGGTGTGGAATCAGTTCTTTGTCCTGGAGGAGTACACTGGACTGGAACCACTTTATATTGGAAAGGTCAGTGTTCACTACAAGTTGCACTTTATGAACATGCACACACTCATGTGAAGGTATGAGATGCAAAGATTTCTAGCCTGGTAGGGAAGCAGGTTTTCTGAGTGACCTTTGAATGGAGCTTCGGTGTACTGGTAGGTGTTGCAAAGTGATTTTAACTCCAACTTTCAAACAGTGCAAACCAAAAGATCTATAGGGGAGTTCTCCTGCTGGAGGTCATCAGCAGCTTGGCCAGAGCTGAGCACATGAATGCAAAAGAGAAGATCACGGGTGGGCTGAGGCAAGCTTCAATGAACGCCAGGGAAAAAAAAGAAAAAGAAATTCCAATTTAATCCCTGGATGCACTGAGTCCTTACTGAGACAGCCTCTCTTCTGTCCACTTTGAACCAGAGCCAGGCAGCAGTGATTGAGTTAATTGACTCGAACCGAAGCTTCACTCGGTCTCCGTTTTTCAGAAGTGGACGGCACATCTGCAGCACCGCTGACATGCTCTGACAAGAGCAGAGGAGAGGTGCTCACAATGGAGCACTTTGATTGCTTGCTTGCTAAAGTGAATTGAACGTTTGATCAATAGTTGTAATTCCAGTCATCATCAGCAGAGAGAAACATAATTTCTGCAAACTGAAAAAATAAAATAAAAATGTCATTATATCACTTAAAAAAGATTTCTTTCAAAAAAAAGAAAAAGAAAAATTAATTTAGTGTAAGCTGAAACAAATCAGTCAATTTAGGAGCCATTTCACTCAGTATTAAGAAATTGGCTGCAAGAGCACACATTTTATTTTCGTTTTAACAAATACAGCAGTGATAATATGTCCAAATTGAAATAAAACATTCATGTCCTGTCGCTTTTCTTACAGGGAAGCCAATTTGCTGTCTTTAAAAGTGATAATTAGATGTTGGAAGTGTATTTAAACACATAGACAGTATAAAGATGGAAGTGAAACCAATGCAGAAGTGCCTTAAACCTGCATTCTTTTTAATGGCGACCAGGGGGCGATACCCGTGGTTCCAAAAAGACTTCCGGTCCTATAGAAGTTCTCTGCCCTGACCTGTTCACTTTCCCGTTCTCAATCACTAGTTTTGGGTCATATTGAGTAAAATATGAAGTCCATTCTTTTTAAGAGACAGAAAGGAGAACGCTGATTGGCCAATGAATTGTGGTTGAAGTCCCTTGCTTGTCACATCTGGTTTCAAAACACTAGGATGGCAACAGTGGAAGCTCATCTAGAGGCTTCAAACCGGGGCTTCACAAACCAAAGGGTGAAGTTTATCTTTTATACTGTCTGTGTTTAAATCAACAAAAACAGAAATTCTCCTCTGCTTCTTGCTTCACGTGTAAGTGAAAATAGCATAAAGTGTCACCCTCACAGAAAGGTAATTTACTGTCAACTTCTGAGCACCCCCTTATAAAAACTGGCAAGTCCAGAGAGTGGTCCTTCTTGATTATATTAAAAATTCTCTGCTAGTAACTTTGAGATGGTCTGAAGTGGAGATTTGATTGACAGCTAACATTAGTCAGTAAAAACCATTAAGTGCCATTCAGTTCAATGATTTTTATAATGTTATTGCTGTAAATTAGTATTTTTTTTAGCTACTCGACATTAGCAGCTTTACTTAGCATTTATTACTTAGTTTATTATCTGGGGCTAACTTCTTCGGTGTAAATGAATGTAACTTTAAGTGTTTACTGTAACTGAGTGAGCGGCTGTGCTAAGTAGCTAGCTTTAGGCTGTTTGCATGCTTCAAATGATAAGCCATGTTCAAGTCTGACGAGTAAGCGCAAAGTTTTTAAATGTCACCTTTTTGGGGGTTTTCTTTAGGTTCTAAAAATGCTAAAAATTATCCCACATTTTGGATTTCCTGCACAATATATATATGGAGAGACCAGCTGGACTGGGGAAGGGGTAAAAAAAAATATTTTTTTAGGTTAAAGTCGTAAATTTATGAGAAAATGAGAGGAAAACTTGCAGTTTTTTCTCATAAATTTTCAATTTTTTCTTGGAAATTTGCCACATTTCTATTGTAAATTTATGAGTTTTTTTCTCCTAAATTTGGCAGTTTTTCCTTGTAAATTTATCACATTTTCCCCATAAATATACAAGTTTTCTTCTCATAAATTTGCCATTTTTCTCAGAATTTTGTGGGCGGGGGGTTGCTGTAAATTTGCAGTTTTTTTCTTGGAAATTTACAACTTTAATCTGAAAATTTTTGAGTTTATTTCTCTTAATTTTATCCCCCTGTGTCACCCAGCCACTAGTTTATATTTTGTAATACTCAGCAGGTACATAACACCTCAATGTGACTGATTGTCTTCTTTGAATGGAGTACACCTAGAAAAGTAATAATGATCCTCACTGTTCTGGATGCAAATTAATTCAAACGCTGTTTGTGCTTCTTTTTATTACCTGCTAATAAAACAGAAAGACAACACAGCCTGAACTTCAACAGCAAATCTCTGTATTCCCAAATTCCTAAAAGAAATGAAGCCCTGATTTCAAAACCTACCACTCCCTCAATATTCCTCATCAGCTTTTAAAACTCTGCAGTATTAACTGCTCATCCTCTGAAATAACCCTTTGGGAATGATGCAAACCTGTTTAATTAGTCTTGTGGAATAATTTCACCGCCACCTCTCGAGAATACTGAGGAAAATGTCAGATTCCTAAAAGCCATGTGCTCATGCAGACAGAAGAGAGACCCGCAGGAAAAATACTTTTTCAGCTTAAATGCAACATGAAAAATTCCTGTAACTATAATACTTTATCCATCATACCTCTTCTTCGTTCCCATTTATCTCCCATTTCTTTATATTTCTCTATAATTTTTGCAAACTGAATGGACAAATTGATTCTGACAGTCCAAGCTACTACCCAGAGAGCCACTCAACAAAGCAGGTGAAAGATGTACTGCAGCCTCCCTCCTTAGTTTGCTTCCCCCCAGCTCTACCTACCTCTGCTGAGGAACTTTGTATTCAGAGCCGTTGGGTGTTGGAGGTTTGGGGCTTTGGGCCGAAAATGAGAAGGAGCAGGCAATTGATAGCCCAAGTGTCTAACTCGCTACTTTCAAAGGCTTTGACGGAAAGGAGGCATTGGAGTTGGAGAAGGTGGATAAGGCAGAGGAAAGCTGAGCCTCTGATATATCACTACCAGACACCGGGCTGAAGCCCACAATGGGGTGCTGATTAGAAAATCTATTGTAAACTTTGCAGGAGTGCATGCAGGTGGGCATGTTGTCCGCAGTGATAGGGAAAGCTGTATTGTCTGCTGCCCAGGAATGATAGGTATTGTAAAAACTGCTGCTGAACTATTACTGGCATAACAACTAGAAAAACTTAGCAGTGCAACCGCCTCGGTTCGGCCCCAGATAAGGAAAAAAGCCAAAGGAAGTGTCTTGAAAGGAGTGTGTTTTCAGATTTAATGTTGTGTTGTGTGCTGGCTGCACACCTGTTGATTATATATGAGACAGACATCAATGGGGGCATTTAATTTCACTCTGCTAGTGTGATGGCAGCAAGTACTCATCATACGCAGAGGCCCTCTAAGTACAAAGTAAAGTCTGATTGCACATCTACAGGATGGCATTTGCTCTTAGAGGCCACAAAAGGCTTCTGATTGCGCTGCAGGGTCCCGGGGAACAAACAGGCTGCAAGCTGTGATTACACTTCCAGCGACAATATTAAGGAAAGCATATAACCACACACCACTGCTGGAGGTCCAGAGGTATAAACTTTTAGGGGACAGAAAGCGGTTTGACAGTAATACATAAATTTGTCATGAGCACATTTCATATTTTTCCTGATTATCCTGTGCAGTAACAGCCAATTACAAGCAGCCCCTGGTAATGTCAAAATTGGCTAATTGCCAACAGGGGTGTTTCCAGGATTTTTTAAATGGGGTGGCACAGGATTCAAAATATAGTGGAGTAAAAGCAGAGAGCAGCATAACATGCAAATACTTAAATAAAATACAAGTACATTAAATCTGAGTAAAGTACTTGAGTAAATGTACTCAGTTACATTCCTAGTGGTCCTATCCAAGCTCTCATGTAATGGTGTTGGAGACTGTAAATTAACAGTACTCTAGTCCAGTGGTTTTGCCCCCTTCTAGAAACACCCCTGATTGCCAATGATATACTGTGACATGAGACTTCAACTCTGCACTGCAGTCCACATAAGTATAATCATGGCTCATTTATCCTAGACCAAGCAGCAACCTCTGGGACTGAAAAACAGAAGATGACGTTTAAGTGCCAAAAACTGCAGTTCCTCTAGTGGCCACTTGAGGCTCGCTCCAAAGTGAATCAGTCCCCATAGACTGCCATGTTAAAATGCCCAACTTTACAGCATTAAATAAAAAAAAGCATGTTTACAGCCTAGAGCAAAAACATGTAGCCACATCCATCTTTTATATGCTGTCTAGGAAACGGAGCAATGATTACCAAAGTGTGGGTGGTGGCCCTTGTGGGCCATGAAGGCACTGCAAATTGGCCATGAAAGGTCGTTTACAATGGGAAAAAAAATCTGTTCTGTAATACAAAGAAAGTAAAAAAGTAAATCATAAATGATAAAGCAAAGCCATCCGAATGAAGTTGTGTTCTTCTGAATTTTTTTGACCTACTTTTGATTTGGAAAGTATCTTATATTCCATTACTGGTGAGAGAAGAGGAGTTCAAATGGAGCAGGTGGCCAAATGAAAGCTGTTAATGAAGAATCAGCCTCAACAAGCAAATCATGAGATGATCAAAATGCATCCCTGATAAAACAGAGTCAAAGATACTTCATCTTAGTCTCATGTGATTAAAGGTTTGAGTGGGGTGCAAAAGATTTTAGATAACAAATTACTTAAATTATTAGGTTAGGGAATGGCTGGCTTAGACTAAATATGTTTACCCGCTCCCAGAACATCTGTAACAGGTATGATGCTTTTTATCAGTCTTCTCCAGTGTGTTACTACATGTTTAAATGGGCCTTCCTACACGGCCAGAATCAGCTGACACCAAGTCTACTGAACACCAGTCAAACTCAAGATCAGCCATCATGATTTTAATTTATTTCATCCTTAAAGTCAGAGCATTATTTATGTCCCCTCATTGACAATATGCATAAAGCATTGCTGTAGCTGTTGACAAAAATGCAAATGTATGCATTGCTTTTGTTTGATGATGTGATGGCACTTCAGCCTTTACAGACAGATACAGTACTGTAAGAGCTCAGGATAAACTACTTTAACCTCATCAGGACATATATTATTTCCTGTTTAGTGGGAAATGGAAAATGGAAAACCTCAGCACTGCTGCAGATGGATGGCAAGTGTGGGTCACTTTAATTACTTAAAGTGGTCCCATCATGCTTTTCCTTATTTTCTGTCATATATATGTTGTTGCCAAAGTTTCAACTAATGAGGTCAGTGTATGTAAAAATAGGCTTCAAACAACTGCTCTAAACACTCAGCTTCAAACAGACATGTTTTTTCTCTTCTTTACTCTGTATGATGTCAAAAAGGGGGGGAGGGGCTGGAGGGTTCCTTATATGGTCATCTCAGGCACACAGCTCTGGCTTGAGGTATTGAAGCCCGACCCACCTGCTGTTTAAACCGTCTCTTTGCGAGGGGCGGCCAGTAACAAGAAAGCTGTCTTAAGGATTATTTTGAACTGTGAATCATGCAGAGCTACTCTAGTAGAGCCCAATAACAGAACAGAATAAATAAAGAACAAAAATACACCCAACTGCAACACTAAGGTCCACAATGAATCATGTCTACTGTTAAACTCCTAATAGTCAAATGACAAAAATGTAAAACAGAAAAATAACAAACCCTTATTAAATACTTTACCGTTCTTTAATAAAGTGACTAATTTCCTAAATATCAAGCCACACTCTACCAGGCCTGTACTACATCTTTTTTTATGCTTATCCTCATTTCTGGGTGGCTTTTTTCTGTCTTCAGAAACTGAAACACATGTTTAGTTGGACTGAGATCATGAGGTTCGCTTGGACCTTGCAGCATTTGGCCCAAAAAAGCTGTTTGTTTGTCATTTCTGCATGTTTAGGATTGCTGTGCTGTTGCATTGTTCTAAAATTGGAAGGTGTGACCTAATTAGCATTCCCAAAACATGTCACTGCCCTAAAACTTTTGGATTGCACCATTTGTCTGTTATATTGTCAATTTGTGACAACATTTACATTTAAACGTTGCTGGTGCAAGCTTTTGGACAAAGCCATTAGCTATTTGAATCCAAATACTTTCAAAAAATCTACTGATTGTGACAGTTTTCCCCTTAACTAAACCCTCTGTGAACATCACAGCTCCACTCAGACATGGACAAAGGCGATGGCTCCATTAAGTACATCCTGACGGGCGAGGGGGCGGGCAGTACCTTCACCATCGACGACAGCACAGGGGACATCCACGCAATTCAGAGGCTGGACCGAGAGGTGAAGGCCCAGTACATCCTCCGCGCCCAGGCCCGCAACCGCCTGACAGACAGGCCTCTGGAGCCTGAGTCCGAGTTCATCGTCAAGATCCAAGACATCAACGACAACGAGCCGAGGTTTCTGGATGGCCCCTACCAGGCAACTGTGCCAGAGATGTCCAAAATAGGTAAGTAGAAGGTGAAGGAAAGGCAGGCGAATCGAAGGAGACGGAAACTAAAATGTTCTCTGTGCATGTTTGTCCAAGTTTGCAATCATGGTGAACAATAACAAAGTGCATAAAAGCCCTTCAGAGTTGTTGTTGTTGCTTATCCGTACAGCCTCGTCTCCATCTGCTTCATTCACAATTCATAAACATACTTTTAAAGTAAATAAGCGCAGTTAGTTTGTGGTCACAGATGGGAAAAAAAACTCCACCTAAAAGGATGTTTCCTGTTTATAACTGGCATCATCTCCTCCTAACCTTTGCATCCAGGAACATCTGTGATCCAGCTGACCGCTACAGATGCTGACGATCCCACATACGGCAACAGCGCTCGTGTGGTCTACAGCATCTTGGAGGGCCAGCCTTACTTCTCTGTGGACGCCAAGACTGGTACGAAGCTGCAAAACCACTCATTACATGCAGAAGCTGGAGATTTCAAACCTCACCAGCCACTAACTATTTTATGAGCTCCATATGAATTTGTAAGTAGTACGAATGATGTTAGATGACCTGATAAAGTCCACAAACTTCCTTAAGATTTACTAACATTCAGCCACCACCTCTTTTTTAACACTATATCACACTGTAATTGCACCGCAGTCTGATTTTAGCAGTCCACACTTTATACCCCTGTGTATACCGACCGGCTCTGAATGTGGGAAGCTCAGCATGGTTCCTGTTGTTGCTATGAGACTACCGAACACTTGTCTGAAACACGGCGCTCTTTTGTTGCAACTTACAGTGTCTCTAACTCCTGGCACCCGACAAAAAAAAGAACTCAAAGTGAGACTTTTCTGTTGAAAATGAGGACAGAATAAGACAGGCGCTGCCTCATAGTGTGGTGAGCGAGTGCTTGGAGAAACTTAAAATTAAATATGATATACTTTGCAGTACTTTAAACCAAACTGCACTGGTTTCTTCTCTCTGCTTTTGTATTTTTATGTTTTTCCAAGCAGCAGCTGAGTCCCATTTGTTTATGTTGTGAAAATCAACCAGTAGGTTCTTCTGGGATGTTTAATCTATTTATGGTGATAGAAAATATGCAGATGTTTATTTTGAAGTCATTTTATCAGTAAAGGACTACTTGAAAATTTTGAGAAGTCTGCTTTAACCAGCAGGCTACTTCCAAAATTGAGTCAATCCCCATATACTCTCAGACTCTATTAAAATGTCTAGCTTTACAGTAGAAATAAACATGTTTGTAGCCTGCTGCAGCCTATCTGTATATTTAGGATCACAGTGCTGTTGCATTGTTCTAAAATTGCAACCTAATCACCTGTTTTGTTTAGGCTTAAAGTTTTTTATTGTTGGCATGGCTAACTTGACTGGCAGGTGCCTAGCCCTCTGCTAGGTTTCTCTTTGTCTAATTTGAGTCACTGAACTGGATTTCTCTGTCTTTTTTTGTGGTGTTGGTGCCTTCTGGGGCATTTTTAGCGACTAAAATTCCAGTGTTTTGCATCCATTTAGCACTAATTAGCTTTGTCCCCCCTCTTGTCACTCCTGGTGTCATGAATCAGTTCATAAAGTGGACTCAAACGCAGACCAGGACTTGGAGTACCAAACAAAAGGCGAGCTTTAATATAAAGCTGATAGTTCCAGTCCAAACAGGCAACAAATTAAGAATATTCCAAAAAATATTCATTGCCGAGGGACCTCAGGATGACAAAAGACGATCCGACAAAGATGACAGGAAAAGAGAGATGGGACTGTTTATACACAGAGGACGATTAGCAAAGCAGAGACATTTTTGGACAACAGTGCACTTCCGCCTTTGTGTATCTATCATTTTCCTGTTTCAACATGATGATGTTCCAGTGCACACAGCCAGCTTCCAGCTTAGTGTGGAAAACCTGGACTTGTCCAGACAAAACCCTGACTCTGACCCCATGTAACAGCTTTAGGATGAACTAAATTATCACCCCCCCTAATACTCTTGGGTCTGAATTAGAGCAAAATTACTGCAGCCAGGTATCTGGTGAAAGCCTGAAACCAGAAGAAGAATAGAGGCCTTAGGGTGTCCAACATTTTTTTCCAAAATACTGGGTTATAAAAACAGAACAGAACATGTAAAAGAGTAAAGAAATTCCCAAAGCTAAAGCTCTCTAGGATGTGGTTACAGCATTTACTACAACATCCAAAAATCCATTAGCTTCACTGGCCATTGTTTAATACAGCTGTCTTATTTCTTTGTCAGCACAGAATCTGTTGCCAAACCGCTGAGGCTGCGCTGCCCATCAACAGCCAGACAGACTGCTGCTGCTGCTGCTGCTGTAGGTTGGCTGTGCAGCCATCAATCAGCCTCACTGCCTTGAACATAAGCACAGCTTTTATTGGTGCTGCCACAATGTAAAACTTAAAGACAAACAGCCTTGGAGCTGCCCGCTACATGAACTCCTTTTCCTATTTTATAGCACAAAACCTAACATGACCTTCCTTGAAGTGTGCTGCATATATTGTAAATATGCAGTTCTTTGGTTTAAAAAAAAAAAAAATGCAGTTATTAAAAGTGTGGAAATAGGATTCAGAGAAAGGGAGCTGAGAGTTGTTAGCAAGCTGGAGTCACAGGGTTGAGGCCAGTTACATGCACTGTAAATGTCTAGTTATAGAAAACAACTTATTTAATCCTCTAGAAGCAGCAATTTTTTTTTTTTACCTTAGTGTCATCAGTAATCCATTTTTGCTTCCAAAAACCTTGCAGTTGAAACCAGAACAAAGAAGGCAGGAGGAAACATGGAAACTAGAATAAACAAAGGAGTAAAACAACAACTTTAAACAGATATATCAGACTATGACAACATGCCATATTTTCTATCCCCAAATATCTGAAAATCAAAGTTTCCACTTCCCAACTGGTGCATGAAATTACACTGAATGAACACTTCATTAAGAACACCTGTACATCTGTTTAATTATGTGCTTATCTGATCACTCAATCATGTGTCTGCAGTGCAAAACATAAAATCCTGCAGATACAAGTCTGGTGCTTAGTTAATTTTCACATCAAACATCAGAATCAGGAAAAATGTGGTCTTAGATAATTTCTCGAATTGCTGATCTTCTGAGATTCCCACCACAGCTGCTTCTGGAGTCCACTTAGATGAGAGGTCAGATGGCAGACTGGTTGGAGCTTGCAGACAGTAGCTCAGATAACCAGTCTTCACATACGTGCTGAGCAGAAAAGTATATGACACAGACGTGGATAGGCTACAACAGCAGAGGACCACATTGGGTTTGACTGCAGAGGCTGCAGAGGTCACAGGTTCACTAAAACTGAACAAAAATGTAACTCGGTCTGATGAGTCTCATTAGCTGCTGAGGGTGCTGGTAGTAGGCTCAAATCCATGGTCAAAGATGATGTTTTGAATGCCAAAATTGAACTTAAAATTATTGTTGACCATTTCAAGGTTGTTCCAGAAGCAAGTCTCACCAAGCCATCTTGTTAAAGTCTTGGGCAATTATTTTGAAGTCCATATCTAAATGAATATGAAGACAGCTATAAAATTAACCATTAATGCCTCACTCTCCTCATGTCATATACCAAACACACCCTCCCAGTTTGGTGGCCTATTTAAGCTACAGAACATCCCATTTCTCCCTCTGACATGTCAGTGCAGCAGCATCAACCCATCAGCCCCTCAACCACCGCAACATCCACCTGTGGGCATTATATTTACAGGGGAGCGATGAACATGCCAAACTTTAACAACAGTAAATTCTGCTGCTGTAATATAAAAATAATTTCAAACATGAGCTGCCTGACTGAACTCTAATTTTAACCTTCAGTGGGACATGAAAACATGTGCAGAATTGGCTGTCAAATCTGAATGCTTACAAAGGTTGAAACTTCTATCCCCAACTAGGGTCTAAAAAGCATAAAATTATGCAAGATTACAGCTTCATTAACAGGTAAATACAGAGTGGTGAATATAGACTGTATATAGGCCAGCATTAGTATTTTGGCATTAGTATTAGTAATTAGTATTAAAAAATGTTGTCCTCTTCAAAGTTGTTATGAAGGGGGAAACTATCCATAGAGGCCAAAACAGTTTTTATACCAGGCTGTAAACATGTTTATTTCTGCTGTAAAGTTGGACATTTTAGCATGGGAGTCTTATGGGGATTGACTCACTTTTGGAGCCACCCTCAAGTGGCCAGTAGAGGAACTGCAGCTTTTTGGACATCTGGGTTGGCTTCATTTTTCAGCCCTGGTGCTGACATGATCAATGTTTCTGGCTCTTCCCATGAGAGCTCTGAACAAATGTTATGGATACAATAAACTAAGAAAAAAAAAAGAACACTTTACTACACCTTTACCACATTAACAAGTAGATATGTCTGCTACTACACAGTTAAAACTGTCCCGAACCTCAGCTGTGTGCATCTGTTAGTGCAACAACATGATTGGCTCATATATTTCTCAGTTTGGCTGTTGACTGACTCTTTTTGGGCAGAGACATTTGCCCCAATTCTCCCATAGATTTCTATTCATATTTATCTGAGGACCATGTCTCACCTAAAATGTCTCTGGTCACACACACAGTTTACAGTCTCCTAATAGCTCCTCTCAGCATGATAATGCACCATGTCACAAAGCCAAAAAAGTCATTTCAAACTGGTTTCATTAACATGACAATGAGATTATTGGTCTTAAGTGGCATCCACCATAATGATGCACAGATTGCACATATGTCCGCAGGCACCGTGGTTAATCTGCATAAAAATTAACATCCTGATAAACAGTGGCTGGTTTGCAAGATACATAATTAATGAGTAAAATATTAATTATAATTTCTAAAAAATGTTTTCCCATTTTTCCATCAAGCATGAATTAACAGACTAGACTCTCATTGTGCCAGCTGCCATAGTGCCTTTGTTTTTATTTGAAAACCTCCCCCTTCAGTTTACAGTCACCATATCATATCATCACACTAACGTATATCCAGCTGAGAAATAATAGTAATGTGTGACTGGGGGAGAGCCTCTAAATTAGAGAACTAATTAGTTCTGGTGGGTGGTGCAAGAATGATTTATGCATGCATGTAGATTAGAATAACATACTAATCTGCATCTGCTTTAAGGTTTGACATGTTGTGCATTCAGAGATGCTCTTCTGCATATCTTGGTTATTTGAGTTGCTGCTGCCTTCCTATCAGCATGAAGCAGTCTGACCATTCTCCTCTGACCTCTGGCATCAACGAGGCATTTTCACCCAGAGAACTGCTGCTCACTGGATATTTTGTCTTTTTTTAGACCATTCTCTGTAAACCCTAGAGATGGTTGTGTGGGAAAATCCCAGTAGATCAGCAATTTCTGAAATACGCCCAGTTGGCGCCCAGTCTTTCTGGCGCCAACAACCATGCCACGTTCAAAGTCGCTTCAGTCACTTTTCTTGAATTTCAGCAGGTCATCTTGATGATTTCTATATGCCTAAATGCACTGAGTTGTTGTCAGCGAGCAGCTGACAGGTGTACTTAACAAAGTGGCCAGTGAGTTTATTCAGTACAAAATAAGACCAGATAGATAAATAAAATCGTGTTCAGGGACACAAAAAAGTGTGAAATTCATATCCAGAAACACAAATCATTAGATTAGAGGTCTTGATTATTCTATAAACTGCCGCGAGACTGTTGTTCATGAAAAGTAGAAGAAAGTAGAAGTTGACCACTGAGAGAGTTTAAATGTATTTCAGGACACCGTGACCTAATTCTATCTCAGCTGCCTTTAATTCACCTCTCTCTTTGTAGGCATGGTCCGTGTGTCCCTGGCAGACATGGACCGCGAGACCAGAGAAAACTACACTGTGGTCATCCAGGCCAAGGACATGGGCGGGCAGCTGGGGGGGCTCGCCGGCACCACCACTGTCAACATCACTCTCAGCGACGTGAACGACAACCCGCCCATGTTTGACCAACGTAAGCAACCCATGTCTACATGTCTTTTCCTGAGCCTTTCTGAAAAAGAAGCAAAATGTACTTTCTCTCAGCAGTAAAGAAACTGCAGCCTGTGGTGTACTGCAGGAATACTTTGCAAAGCAAAAGAAAAAGCTTCTTAATATATACAAACTGTGCAGCTTTGAGCTATGACTCCCAGAGGTAATGAGGGCTGAAACAAAGCATTACTTTAAATGTCATAAGATATTCTTCCACTGAGTTGATTTGTCCAACCAGCAGTCCACAAATTAGCTCTTAATTTTTGTCAGATAAATGACTGAACTAAAAGGAAGAACAAACAACCATTTAACTTCTACTACAGTAAAGTCCTTTTTTTACTGCACAGTTAAGTTTGGAGTCTCTAGAGAAAGCTCAGATGTTGCTCTTTAGGAGGACATTCTTATATAGTTTTGTGTATTTTTATGGTTCAGCTCGGTATTATGCAGAAGAAATTCTGATGGTGAAGTATAATTTTATTATTTTTGTGTAAGGGATTATGTTATTTGCATTTTGCACTAAAACCCGTAACAAAAGGAGTAGGAATAAAGCTGAATTTTTGGGCAGTCAAAAAA
>VVAS01055549.1:3135-13597 GCA_015103295.1 Ptychochromis oligacanthus
TTGAATTTATTTGCCTTATTTGATTAATTGTTTCATTTTAGTTATTTATTTTTTATTATTTTTATGTTTCACATTAACTTTTAAAAACTTAAACTGACCTGTTTAAAGGCCTAATTCACTGTTTTTTTGGGGATGTATTGTACTAATTTGGTAATTTATTACATTATTTTGTTAGTTAGAGTTACAAAAAAAGAAGAAAAAAAAGTGTTTTCTAACATGGCCGGAGAGAAGCAAAGCCTAATGGACACACAACACACACAGCTCATGGTTTGAGTTATATTTCTGTATTTCAGTTAGTTGATACTAAAGAATCAGAGATCCAGCACTGTTTCCTCCCTCATCATTTCATGCCAGAACACAACGCAGCCAACATCGGGCGTGACACAAACACACGGGTTACACTCGCATGCTAAATTAAATTTGGTGAACATGTTATGAAGCTTCACAGAGGAGTAGGATGGATGTAGACTTATTTAGGTCCATTTCACCAGTAAACCTTGGCTAATATAGACTCTACTGTTACTATTATTTATATTAGTATAGTAATCCTGTGATTAGATTTTAACAGATACTTGCCAGCACTCAATGCTACAGTATTCCAGTATTTCTGGCAACAGAAATACAGGAATACAGTTTACTGCTCCACATGAGCAGTAGGGAGTAAAATGCTTTACTCAAGGGGAAATTACTGGTGGTTCTTTCCCTGAATCTATTCTTCTCCCGGCTCACCAGGGTATCCAAGTTTGAGAATCATCATTTCTTTCCCATCCCTGACAAAGGAAACCCATCGCTTCCCTCCACACCACCATCATAAATATCTCAGTTCAGAGGTTGACAGCTCAAGCTTGATTCATTTTCACGCATGTACATATTTGGACTGGATCCCTGTCAAAAACAATTATAATGGTCCCACCAGGATTTCAACCCCCCCTCTCCCTCCTGAGAGGCGTCTGCTGTCAAGACTGCTTGGATGATTTTCCGGAGTCGGGGTGTCCACATCTGTGCCTGATTAGCACAACAATAAGGCCCAGCACCCCCTACTTAATGAGAAGGCATCTTCAGCGTGGACTCAAGAACCCCTCTGACAAAGATGCCATACAACCACTACACACAAGTGTTTTCCTCCAGATCCATTAGGCAGAAACCTGCCATCGCTGAAAAACAGACATCTGACCAGAGCAAAAATCCTGAAAGTATGAGGCTGTAGTAATTCTCCAGAAAAAAAGGTTCTTTGTGCTCTCACCGGACAATAATGTAAACTGGAAAATAAAATTAGGGTAGACGTGGAACCAAACGAAAAATGAAAACATCACCCACCGCCAAAATTAGAGGGGAAAGCTGGCTCTGCATTATGCTACCCTCGGCCTTTTCATTTAAACAGCAGCTTGCGATGCTCTATTTTTCTAAAGCCAATTTACCAAAAAACTTTTCCATCTGTGCAGCATGTAGTTAAGGTTGTCTGAGATGCCTTTTGTGTAAATGTGAAATAAAATTACACAGGAGATGCTCACAAATATACAGAGACGTACTATATGTTTAAATTCCTGGTGTTCCACTGAAGCTGTCAGAGCAGCTCACTGAGTGGTCAACACAGACAACAATGGCATGTGTGTGTGAGGATGTGTGTGTAGTTGCATTACTCATGCTTGGGAGACATAAATCTTTTTATGCAATGGCAATGCCTTCCTTTGGGAGCAAAAGAAAAAAAAATTAAGTATGAAGATTCTTTTAAGGTTACAGTTAGAGTTATTTGCGTGTGTCTATAGGGGGAGGGTGTCTCTTTGTATGAAACATGCAGTTAATTTTAAAACAGAAAAAAGCCATCAATGAAGTTCTTTGAACCTGCATTCTTTCTAATGGTCAGTAGGGGGCAGCTTCTCTGGTTTTAGAAAGAAACCCGATTATATCAAAGTCTATGGAAAATTATCCTATTGCTCACTCGATCTGTGACCTCTGTTGAGTTTATAGTCTCAAACGCCATTTTCAAGTCTGTCAACAATGAGGACAAAGCAAGGTTTGCGTTAGGGCTGGACTACAGTACTGTGCAAAAGTCTTGAGCCACCCTTAATTACTTGCTTTTACTGCATTGGCAGTGTGTTTGGGATCATTGTCATGCTGAAAAATTAAGCCGTTGTCAATCAGACCACCAGATGGTATTGCATGATGGATCAAAATCTGATGGTATTTTTCTGTGTTCATAATTCCATCAGTTTTGGCAAGATCCCCAACACCACTGGCTGAAACGTAGCCCCAAAACATGACAGAGCCTCCACCGTGTTTTACAGATGGCTGTAGACACTCACTGTTGTACCTCTATCCTGACCTCCTCTGTACATATTGATGACAATTTGATCCAAAAATTTCAAGTTTGGATTAATCACTCCATAAGACATGTTGCCACTGATTTTCAGTCCAGTTCTTGTGTAATTTGGCATACCTCAGCCTTGTCTCCCTGTTTCCCTTCATTCAGAATTGCTTCTTGACAGCCACCCTTCCACTGAGATCATTTTAACTTCAGCAAACAGATTTAGCTAAAGAAATGGGACCAAATTATGTGTTTTTGCAACAGACTGCTGGCAACAAAGTGTCGAAAGATAGAATTTAAAACTGATTCTTTGTTAAGTTGTTTGTCATGTGCAGACACAACACTGACTCATCCCTTGAGTTAGGTATTTTTTTTTATGCTTGAATGATTCATAGGTGAGTGTTAAGTTGTTTAACAAATAAACAAAAACACACATCCCTGTGAAAATGGTCAGATACAAGGACTGGACTGAAAATGAATGAAAAAGTAGCCAATGTCCAAAGAAAAACTTTGAAAACCTGGAGAAATATTTGCTCAAGAAAGTCTGGCTCCTTGGAAGCAAGAAATGAGAAATGAGCGGTGGCTCAAGGCTTTTGTACAGTACTGTACGCTACCACATAACCCCCTGAATTCTGTGTAATAGTACAAACTTCAAATTAGGCTTAAACAAAGATACCGTAAATGAAAAGGTACAGGGCAGGTTTGTACGGTGACATGTTTGTTTCTGAGGAAATGCACCAAAACAAACAAAAACATTTTTCCACAATGAATGTGAACAACCTGCAGCAAATGTTTCTGAAGGAGAAGAAAAAGCTCTGACATCTGTACTGTATGTGTGAAGCCTATCATAAAGAACAGAGGCGAGACAAATCGTAAACATGAATATTATCTCTTAAAATTTCCACAAGAAGATGACATACAGAGCAGAGCACATCCAGTTCTATGGCTGCTGCACTCTCGTTTCTCCTGCAATAGGGTTTAATTATTAGACACTAAATAAACATATCAGCCATCAAGTGAGCAATACTCAAGAAGTCACTTTGAATTACATTTTTTAACTCATAATAATTATTGGTAAGTCTGGGCTCAGGCAATTCCAGCAAAATTAAGCTATAAAAGGTTTTACTGACACAAATCTTGTGACTCTTGTCACTCTTGGCTTGCAGTATTTTGACAAGGTATTTCAGATTTAAGGAGCAGGCAGTTCAAGTCATCCCAGCTGATTTAGTGAGCAGGGCTTACCCAGCCTGCCTCCTCCTTTGGTTGTAAATGGTTAATTAATCTAACTCTCTCTGTGTTTATTGGTCTCCGTTCGCTAAATGAGACTAGACTTCTCCTCCCTATTTGGGCTGTAAAATGAAAAAATGGTGTTAAAAAAAGAGACTTGCTGATTGGCACTGGCGCCCTGTGTGGCCATGGAGGAGTGAAGGGAGGTGGGGGGAGGTGGGCTTCTCTGTCATAGGGGATTTTTTATGAGCCCCTGTAATCACCAGGCGTTAAACTCAACAATTAGGAGCTGCAATTTTGTCGCAGGTTTATGGCAAGAGGCTAACTAGCGTCTCCGTCAGTCCAGCAGGCGGGTGGGAGGACTGTCTGAGCTGGAGTATGTGCCAGAGTTGAAAACATTGCACTTAATTAATCAAAGCTTAGAATCCATTTTAGGCTATGGTCTTATAAATACATTTAATGCATTGGTGCAGCACATTTTACAGATAGTGTTTATTGACGATAACCAATAAGGAAATTATTTTACTAAAGTTTCATTCATCATCAACATTCAGCACCAACACTCTGTCTAAAATTTAGGGTTAAAAATGTAGATTTTTTTAGAGTATAGGTATCTGAGTGTTTGGGAAAACATCTTGAAGTCAGGTGGACGTGATGGTGCCAAATGTTTTCTTACTCAGAAAAAGACTGATTCTATTAAATGCTGCAAACTCGACGGGTTTTTTTTATAGTTATTGAAGCTACACTTTGCTACTTTCAGCTGCTCCCTTGTCAAGGAGTCACCACAGCAAGTAGCTCCGCATGTTTGATTTGGCAGAGTTTTACGCGGGATGCCCTTCCTGACACAACCCCTAGGGGAACATGTGTCTATTGAAGCTACACTAATCTATATTTTTATACTCACAGTGTCCATGTGTAATATCAGGTCTCACTCATATCATAGTCACAGATAATTATCACCCACTGTAACACCTCCATGTATCTCGAGTGCATTGTTTTTGGCTGCCAGCTTCCTCTTCCACTTTCATGAGTGTCATTTCCTGCACACTACCTGGACAAAATCAGCTGCCAAAGGGATAAAAGCAGGAATAGGCTACCTGGCATAGGCTACCTGGCATAGGCTACCTGGAGAATTTTAAAGCTAAAGAGCCACCATACACCATTTTGCTCATGGTATACTCAACTGATGGTAAAATCTTTGTTAGTGCCAGGTTGTACCCCCTTTTGCCTTAAGAACTGCCTTAATTTTTGATGGCACAGATTCAACAAGGTGCTGGAAACATTCCTCGGAGATGTTGGTCCATATTGACTTCACAGCATCACACAGTTGCTGCAGATTTGTCGACTGCACATCCAAATGTGGTGGAATGGCAGACCCAAATCTCCCATTCTACCAAATCCCAAAGGTGCGCTATTGGATTGATATCTGGTGACTGTGGAGGCCATTTGAGTACAGTGAACTCATTGTAATGTTCGAGAAACCAGTTTGAGATGATTTGAGCTTTGTGAAATGGTGTGTTATCCTGCTGGAAGCAGCCATCAGAAGATGGGTACGCTGTGGTCATAAAGGGAGGGACATGGTCAGCAACAATACTCAGGTAGTCGGTGGTGTTTAAACAATGCTCAGTTGCTATTAAGGGGCTAAAGGGACTAAGTGTGCTAAAATAAATATCTCCCATACCGTTACACCATCGCCACCAGCCTGAACCGCTGATGGATCCATGCTTTCATGTTATTTACACCAAATTCTGACCCTACCATCTGAATGTCGTAGCAGACATTGAGACTCATCAGACCAGGCAACATTTTTCCAATCTTCTGTTGTCCAGTTTTGGTGAGTCTGTGTGAATTGTAGCCTCAGTTTCCTGTTCTTAGCTGACAGGTGTGGCACCTGGTCTGTTCTTCTGCTGCTGTAGCCCATCTGCTTCAAGGTTCAATGTGTTGTGCATTCAGACATGCTCTTCTGCATACCTTGGTTGTAACGAGTGGTTATTTGAATTACTGTCGCCTTCCTATCAGCCCGAAGCAGTCTGGCCATTCTCCTTTGACATCAACAAGGCATTTTTGCCCAGAGAACTGCTGCTCACTGAAAATCCCAGCAGATCAGCAGTTTCTCAAATACTCAGATGAGGCCATCTGGCACCAACAACCATGCCACGTTCAAAGTCACTTAAATCAACTTTTTTCCACATTCTGATGCTCAGGTTGAACTTCAGCAGGTCGTCTTGATCATGTCTACATGCCTAAATGCAATGAGTTGCTGCCATGTGATTGGCTGATTACATAGTTGCATTAATAAGCAGTTGAACAGGTGTACCTAATGAAGTGGCTGGTGATTGCATTTATTTGCTTCTTTTTTATACAATCCTAACTATGAATTAACTACTAATAATGTGTGCAGTCAAATTATTTGTCTGTCTCTCTGCTTTTCTCTGAAAGCACAGCTGTTTAATTGAACATTAAGAATGGTGGCTAAGTCTTTATTGAACCTTAGTGTTTTTTGTGGTTGAAGGAAAATAGAAAGTAGCTATCAGAAACTTGTCATCCACATTGTTGCACAGAGAGGGGGAATGCAGACAAACCAAAGGTGTAATATAACAAAAGCTTAAGTTCAGCACTAACAACACCTCCTCTTACCACAAGCTGTCATTTCATGTCAGTATGCTCCTGAATTGTCTCCACACACTTGTTTGTCCCTGTGTGTGTGTGTGTGTGTGTGTGTTTGCATCAATTTTAATCTCTGTATTAATCTCCTTGTGTTATTAAGTAACAAATATGGCTTCTGGTTAAATATGAACCAATTAGTACGTTACAACTTTTACACTGTTCATGTAATTCAGTGAGTGAAGGGATCAGTTGCTTTTTAAAAGGTCAGCCGTTAACATAAGCAGAATTAGAAACAGTACTCGAGCTACTCACGAGCACTAAGAAACGGCAACAAAGAAAATATTTGGCTTTCCATCTGTTTCAGACAAAGTACGTCAACTTACAGTAGTGTCTTTCCAAAACCACATCGGTTATGTTGAGAAAACAGTCTGCCAATGCTTAAACTTAAGAAAACCAGAATTCAGTGTGCGCCTTCATTTTCCTGCATGCTGAGGAGACACCACAGGCTTTTGGGGTTGAAATGCTATTCTTCCACACTGAGGCCAACTGAGACCTAAAGTTTACTTAGTCCCAAAACAGAGTTAAGGAAAACATGGATACAGTGTGATAAGAACATTTCTTAACTTTGTGTGACATACCGCATTTCACTCAGTTTTAACAACAAAGCCTGAATTCACTCAGAGCATCTTTTGTGATTGTGGAGTGTACAATGTAGAGTTTCCCATTAAAAGAGTTAGCAGTCTTACTTTATAGATGCACATGATGCATTATGTTTTGTGTTACCTTTCAGTAATGGTGCCCATGTTCCACCAGTCCACCACACTTCATGAATTTTGGTTTTGCAGTTTTTGCATGGTATTCCTAAACAACAGACACACAGCACTGATCACGTACCTCCTGCTCAGCTTTTGCCTTAGAGGAGGAATTAGATTTTCCCTGCAGGGACATGATTATAATGAGCTTGGTCCTGCAATGGAAACCAGACTAATGAGTGAGGTCTGTCGTAGCCCTTTAAGGTTCACTCATATAGTCAGCTCTCCACAAACCCTTGTACATTATAATTGTACCCTGGTTTGCTTCAATAGTTGCATTTGGAGCTATATGAAACTGAAAATGTATACTGCCGTCTGAACTTTCCAGTCTGGCTTTTACAGTCAATTTACTTCTTAGCTGCCATAAACGCACACATAACTCACATTCCACGGAGTCCAGTGTTAAACTCACCCTCCTAAACTTGGTAAATGGATTCCCTTCATATGGAAACTTATTTTGTGTTATTTTGTAAACAGTCATTAAGGACTCAAACTGCCCCATAACATGTATATTTGTAGTGTTTGTATGCTGGTATTTGTGTTTGTTCTTTAAGCCACTGTTAATTGTTAAAACCTATCTTCCTGCTGCTTTATCCTGTTAAAAACGTATCAACTGCACTGACATGTCCAATAGGAAAAAGCTGGTTTGTCCCCAGGATAAGATGCACAGCCTTACAGTATGTTTTACATTTGAAATGAGGATGATTTACCTGTGTAACTCCATCTGTGTGTTTCCCTGGTACTTATTTGCATGATAAAGGGCCTCACATCAAATGCCAATGAAAGATGCCGGTTTGCTATCTTTGCCCTAGACAAAGAGACCACAGACTTGTTCACTGCAGGCTTAACCTTGATTATCAAAGTTAAAACTCTCTGTGTTTGTGTATATATGTTTGTGTGTAAGTGTACCTCAAGTGGTTAGATAATGCCTTTGAGGCCTACTGTTGGGTAACCATCAGCCTTCCTGCCTTCTCAGAGAACTCAAGAGGATTTGATTTGACTTCATGGTATCCTTTGTTCAAATCAAACACATAAATGCTTGCAGTTTCTGCACGCACAGCATACTCACACACAAAGTGCTGAATAACAGGATAACCTTGGGATTTTAAGTGTCCTCAGACATTCCTGGATTTACATATGCATATTAAAACACAGCACAAGGACCAGATGGTCCTGTAGATACTCTGCACTCTTGTCATTATGACAGCAGACATACACAGAGTTTCTCTTAACCCTTTCTAGAAATTCACAGAAATTGAATGTTTGACAAAGGGTAGTAGAAAGACTGTCAAAATGGTAATCACTTTCAGCTGTCTTATCATAACACGTTGGATGTTTTCCAAGGCATGCAAAAAGCTTAGCAGAAAGTAGATAACTCGTTTTGCCACTTCTGAACAAGAGACAGGAAACACTTCAGTAACGAGAGTGGCCCTTTACCCTGAGTAGTGGAGAAATTCAAATGGTAGCTTTTACAACATCAGTGTCCACAATGAAAAGATAACATGTAGAGCAGTAGTAAGTAGTTCAAGCTGACACCAAAAACAAGTAATGGAAATCAAAAATGCCAAATACCACTGAATGTTCATTCATTGCTACATGATCATAGTATCTGTGATTATTCATGCATGTTACAGTAGGGTAACTACTCTTTTTAATATCTGTGTTGTGAAGGAAGAAAAAGGGTAAAATATTGTTTTGATACTTAAGTGGTCAGTTTTATATTATCTCATTTTTATATTCCTCTATTGATATATATTCTTTTTTTCTGTTCATGTTTGTGTTCGTGTTTTTTTTCCCCAAGGCCGTGGTGATATTCAACCCCAGCTGGACAGCGCCATGCAGGATGTCAGTGATAAATACATTCTGCTGGAAGAGACAGAAAAGCAGGCCCTGAGGAAGGCTCTTATAGAGGAGAGACAGAGATTTTGCTGTTTTGTAGCCATGCTGCGGCCTATAGTGGTAAGTATAGTGGGGGAGAGAAAAGAGAAATGGGCCTTGGGTAACCACTCTGAGAGACCAACAGAAAAATGTAGTCACTCCACAGTCTCTGTGCTTTTCTAAGTCCCAGAGACTGGATAGAAATGATTTAATTTTTTTTTTTTTACTTTAAAACACTCACATTTAAGCTTTTTTACACTAATATAATGACTGTTTTCACTGTTGTGTAAACTAATTAGGTAATTATGCTCTGTTATGTGTAAGTACCTTTGTCCATGCCCTACTCTTGTAGGATGAGGAGATTTCTATGTTGGGAGAGGTTACCCATCTCCAGACCATCTCTGATGACCTCAAGGCCCTGACCTCTGACCCCCACAAGCTTCCCCCTGCTAGTGAACAAGTGAGGAAAAGCATAAAAGATAAATCAGATAACAATTAATCTACCCAAAAAGACTTGTTTGTCTTGTATGTCATATTTTTGTGCTTTGTTTAAGGGATCACATGCATTTTTGTTTAGTGCCTTTCCTCTTAACAGTAAAAAGTATGACTAATAAGTTCCTACCTTTCAGGTGATCTTGGACTTGAAGGGCTCAGATTATGGTTGGTCATATCAAACACCGCCCTCATCCCCCAGCACCACCATGTCCAGGAAGTCTAGCATGTGCAGGTAGGCTCATACAGCCAATCACAAACTTTTGTGATTCACTTTACTTGAAAATTTAATTATTTGGCTTATATTTGTCACTAGTTTCCATAAACCCAGGAAAGAGATTGCCGAATACAAATGCAAGCTCAAATAAAATGACTCAATCTGTTATTTTAACCGTATTAATGCATATGAATCTACTTGGGAGATGACTGATAACAATTTAAAGGGATGTTAAACTAGGAGTGATTTTCTTGCTTTGCTTGAACTTTGTCTGCCACCTAGTGGTCAATATGATCCATACCGGTTTGCAAAATTTTTTGTCCTTCACTAAAGATGTTTTGATATAATCAAGTTTGACGAAAAATGGATCCTTTAGATAAACATATGAGATAAATTTTAGGCAACGTCTGAAGAACTGACAAAAAAGCACCTATTGATTTTTAGCTGTTCAGATATTGTCTTCTTCACCGTGTCCTCCCTGCTTTCTGTGTGTCTTCCAATGATTTGTTTTCCAGACCTGTTCTGGTTTAAGGAAATAAGTCTAATGCCTGGGTTGTGTATTGCTTTGCATCTGTACTGATGAAATGTGTTTAAATCTATTTTGGGGTTGTGGGTGTGATGATTGGATCAGAACTTTAAATTACATGTTAGGCCATGATTGCCTGCTATATGGTAACAATGCAGGACTTTCGGGCCAAAAAACCCTCCACTTTTACTCCAGTTTCTTAAGCCTTTTGCAGATACAGCATTTTCATGTGACAGCGTAAAGCTTGAGCTGTTACAATCTTGATGCTTTGCAATTATGATTTATACAGATTTTGGGACTTGGTTAATTCATACACATTTTATGTGGTGGTGCATGATAGTGCAGTATTAGCAGCTTGAGCTGGCTATAGATTTGATTTGTTTGTGTGCATTTTATTG
>VVAS01055576.1:0-17936 GCA_015103295.1 Ptychochromis oligacanthus
TGCCACCTCCAGCTCGGCCTCCTGTCTTTTTGTTAGTGCCACTGTCTCCAAACCATACATCATAGCAGGTCTCACTACCACCTTGTAAACCTTCCCTTTCACTCTTGCTGCTATCCTTCTGTCACACATCACCCCTGACACTCGTCTCCATCCACTCCACCCTGCCTGCACTCTCTTCTTCACCTCTCTTGTGCACTGTCTGTTGCTTTGGATGGTTGACCCCAGGTACTTAAACTCATCTACCTTCACTACCTCTGCTCCTTGCATTTTCACCTTTCCACCTGTCTCATTCACTTTAAAGTTCATGTTTAAAGGTCACCTAAAGCTTGTATTTCTGTGAGTTCAAACTACAGTCACTGACTGCAAATTATTAAATATGATTATTTTTGTATGATTTTCTTTCATTTTAATGTAGTATCCATCATTCTTTTTTATAATGAATTATTAGGGATGCACTTATACAGATTTTTTTTCATTTCTGATATGATACAGACACCATGGCTTCAATCTGCTAATACCGAGTACTGATCCGATACTAATGCCCAACATAAGTAAAATGTCTAATTTATTTGCACTAGTCCCATTAGGCTACTGCATACTGTTCTGTTTTACAGTACTCTTCCTGCACCTGGTGCTAAGAGGAGACAGGTGAAGTAAAATAATATTATTCAAGTTGATGATAATGCTTTATGTTAATGTATTTCCAATAAAAACTTTCCAACAAGTGTTACACCGAACCAGCATCCCTCTTGCCGTGAAATCAAAGTGTAAATGTGTCTCTGCCTGAGGGTGATGAGAGTGAAAGTGAACGAATGAGAGAACCACACTGTAGGTGGAGCAGCTGGTGTCCGAACTGTTGACTCTCTGCTGTTTGCTTCCTAGCAACCAGTGTACTGCTGAGAAGTCAGATATCTTCTGATTGTAACTGATCCAGCTTTTTGAGTCAAGATCAGACAGATTTGGATTGCATACTGAATATGTTTAGACATAGAGTCTGAAAAACAAAAAAAATCTCTAACTGTAACAGGTATTTGTGTTCTGATCTGTATCTTCTGTCCTCCAGCTGCTGTGGAACTACAAACTCAACCCGAACACTGACCCAAAGTTTGAATCTCTAACAGTGAAGTTCTGCAATACGACTATCTCCAAGGTCAGTCAATAAAACCAAACCTTATGTTTTTGGAGGATGATGCATCCTCATTCACATCCTTGTTTGTCATCTTCATTCTGGGAAGAGCAGTCCTGTTCCTCTTCACTGTTCTCACCGAAATGTTTGGACTCCTTTCAGCTCAGCATGACACATTTTTAAATTGAGTAGCAGAAAGACACAGCCTCAAATAGCCTTAAATTATAGTGATGATTTATAGAATTTCTTTTAAAATTAGGATTAATATACAGGAAATAGTCTTCTTCTTTCAGCTGCTTCCTGTAGGGGGCGTCACAGCAGATCTTCTCCCTTCATCTCACCCTACCCCTGCCTCCTCCTCTGTCACACCAGCCCTCTGCATGTCCTCCTTCACTACATCCATGAACCTCCTCTGAGGTCTTCCTCTTTACCTCCTGCCTGGCAGCTCCATATTCAACAACCTTTGTCCAATAATACAGGAAATATATAGTTTTTAATATCTAATTTTTTTCTTTGCCTTTTTCAGATTTCCGCCTAACCAAAGTGCTTCATTTTATTACAGTGGTTTTGAAAAGGTCTCCATAAATAACATTAGTTTTGCTTTTAGTTTGCTTTCAACAAGAAGAAAATTGTGTATTCACCTTTTTTTAATTCCTAAGTCATGACACCATCTGTGCTCAGGTTAAAGAATGTGCAGCGGAGGAGCCGGGGAGAGGCCACCTGGTGTCCTGTCTGGTAGACCATCGTCACAAAATCAACGACTACCTGTGCCACCAGTTCATCACCAAGATGACCAGCATCATGTTTAGCGACCACCAGCTGATCCAAGGCTTCACACAAAAATGTGGCGATGACATCAACACTCTGCGCTGCACAAACATGAGCAACGGAAAGAAGGTGAGCGGAGCTGCGTTCATTTCATCAAGTTAAGTGCTGTAAATGAGATGGAATGAGTAATGTTTCTCAAATCTAAGAAGGGTTACCACCTGAGCCCCTCAGAATAAGCTTTATCATATCTAAGGAAGCCATGCAAACTTTTGCCTTCAAACTATGAAAAACATAAGTACAGCAGATATCTACATGAAATTTTCAGGGCTGAAAAATATATTTATCTCACAATCTAAAGCCAAAATCTTTTGTTGAGCATCTTTTCTTTGAGCGTCAGTGTCATGGGATTATATCATAGTTTCAATAGTAAAACTGCATAGATTTAATATCTATAATGTAAAGGAACAGAAACTGGAATTGGTACCCTGGAGGTTTTGTCTGTTTTCTCATAATTCAGTGAATTCCCCCTGCCCACCCTCAGTGCAGGTTACAACCAGACCTGTCAGCCTATCTTGATTCTTGGAACACATCCAGGTCATTCCATCTCAAAATTGTGGGCTACACTCAGACATATTTTGATGTATCCTTTCCAAATTACAGATTACATTTAATAGTTTTTGAGACATTCATGTTCAAACATTGCCTAAGATTTTAAAGCGTGAAAAAACACGCTGGAAGTGGGTCGACGGACCATTTTTCGAAAAATATATCTTAAAGTATTTGATATATGAAGCTAAAATTTCACAGCAATCATTATAAATATCCAAACTTAGAACCCCAACATGTTTATGCAAAATGGAGATGGTCAAGCAGAAGATGTTCTTAAAATTTGATGATTTGAGATGGAATGACCCATCAGGATGCTACAGCAGCAGCACCTATCAAGGTTTTTAGTGTTTGTATATGTTTGTGTATATATTTGTGTACATGGATAATCTTGCTTAACCCGCAACAACATCACATAAAAAGGTAACCGTGTGAGAGTCTTCTGTGTTTTTTAACCCACTTGCAGGGGGAGGTGATCGCCTGTCTGGAAAGAGGTTTGGTGCGGGAGGCTGAGGACCAGGCAGCAGTGCACTTCATTAAGAATGAATGTAAAAAGGCCATCATGAGAGTCGCTGAACTCTCCTCTGATGATTTCCACCTGGACCGCTACCTCTACTTCGCCTGCAGAGATGACCAAGAGCGCTTCTGCTGGAACGTGAGGACTTACACTTTCTTTTATGGGTCTTTGTTTCGTCTTCTTGTTGTAATTATTGCATTAATGGCTCTGGCTTTGTAGAGCAATATTAATGTTAGAGGTGAGCTTACCAGACCTTTTCTTCAGTGTCAACGCTCCCAGTAATAATAACGTTATTTTAAAATATCAACTGATAAATTAGCAGAAGGAAGTTTTCCACACAAACACAGCAGTAACAGATTTTCCTGCAGTTGATGGACTGTTTTTTGTTTTTCATTTCAGACTTTGGCCAGGGAAGGACGAATTTATAAATGTCTCTTCAATCACAAGTTTGAGGAGGGCATGTCTGAGAAGGTGAGCACTGTTCACTATTTTTCATCTTGCTGCGAAGGGAAACTTTCACTTAAAAGAACTAAAAGTCAAGAAGTTGTGAAAAATTTTATTTTTTGGATCTCTAAGTGTGACAAACTGGGGACCTGTGCAGGGTGTACCCTGCCTCTCGCCCTATGACAGCTGGGGTAGCCCCCCCCACCTAAGCCAACTTTCTTCTGATTGGCTGCTCCTTGTAAACAGGTTTGAATAGGTTTGTGTGCTTGACCATATTATGTTTGTTCTCACTGACCTCATCCTCAGAGTAGAAAAATCTGTTTCAAAATGTTCAGAGAAGATAAATTTAGCAAAGGGGCTCATGTTGGATAACTGGGTCAAATCATGCAAATGTGCCAAATATACAAAAACCTAAATCTGTCCACTTTAAGCATAAGCCTTAAATTCAGAAGTATCGCTGCGCATTTTCTGGTTTTGACTCTGGCTGTGTGACGTCAGTGCCGTGAGGCACTAACCACCAGGCAGAAGCTGATCACTCAGAACTACAAGGTGAGCTACTCGCTGACCAAAGCCTGCAAGGCAGACCTGAGGAAGAACGGCTGCAATGCGGACACCAGCATGCCCCGAGCGAGGGAAGCCCGTCTGTCCTACCTGCTGCTGTGTCTGAGGTCTGCCATCCATCAAGGTGTGAGAACCTCCTGTCTGTCACTTACTCTCCAGTCATCAATCAGTATGTGCAGATTTTCAGTCATTCAGTAATCCTAAGTGTCTGATTAGAAGGTAGCTGGACCACTTTTTTTGTTGTCTAACAGGCTTCTTAGAAACCAATTAGTGTCCTTGTTCTTTGTTTTACTCTATAGACCTTATAAACCTTGCTTGTCAGCCAAACTGTAGTCTACTAGGGAGTAGAAAATGTAGGTCTTTAAGAACAGAAAGCACAAATCCCCAGAGGAGGCTTCTTTAACAAAGCTAATTTTAAAACATTTTGCTTTGGTTCTACTGGTTGCTCAGAAGCACTCTGTACAAGAATATCAAACCTTTATTCTTGTCCAATAACTTTGAACTTTTAGCTCTTTTCTCTTGTCTTGATTATTCTAACTCACTTTTCATGTGCTCCTCTCAGTCCTCCTTAGCACGACTTCATTGGATTCAGAACACAATTACAATTAAGCTATCAAACACCAGCCAGCCCTCACACATCACCTCTATTTTGGCTCCTGTTCATTGGCTTCCAGTGAAATTCAGAATTCATTTTAAAATGTTAATTATATTGAGGAACATTATTCACACACAAGCCCCACATGGCCACGCTCATGCGTACATGGCAGACCTGCTGAGACCTTATTCCAGTAATCGGTCTCTCCAGTCGTCTGATCAGGGCCTTTGAACTGTTCCACACTCATTTTAAATCCAGAGGTGACCACGCTTTGAGCCTTTCTCAGCTCATCAGGTCGGCTGAATCAGTGGTTTGTTTCAAATGACTGCTGAAGACGTTTCTTTATATTTTGTCTTTTCCTTAAACACTCACCTGTCACTTGTCTGTCATTCACACCATTGCTTATGTAAGAAGGTGTGCTTGACTGTGTGTTTGTAATGCTCTGGGATATGTACCCTTCTTTAATGTATGTTTTTATCCAAACTGTGAAGTACTTTGTATGTTTTCAAGAATGCTATACAAATAAAATTATAATAGAAATTTTGCCAGTGTGTTAATTGCTATACCTTCTCAGGTTTTTTGATTTATATGGACTGGTTCCTGATACACCTCATAGGTCTGTGTGTGTTCCAGGTCGTGTGGTCAGCGGCGAGTGTCAGGGTGAGATGATGGATTACAGGCGGATGCTGATGGAGGATTTCTCTCTGAGTCCTGAGATCATGCTGCACTGTCGCAGTGAGATCGAGAGTCACTGCTCCGGTCTGCACCGCAAAGGACGAACGCTACACTGCCTAATGAGGGTCGGCCGGGGAGACATGGGCGCCATCGATCCCAGCTGTCAGAAGGCGGTGAGATGGGAATTATAATATTCCCTGTATGGTTTTAAGAAGGCTGTAAGAAAAATTTACATTCAGGTCACTTGGCATAACACACAAAATATGAGATATCACCACCTCAGATTTACCTGGATGGAGACGGTTCTATTCAGATCTTGCCAGTTTTTCGAAAGTTCCTACATGTTCGGAATCCTAAATCTCCAAGAATTCCTTACACCTCTACAGGGTAGCATCTTGCTTGCACAGGTAGAGTCTTTTCTCAGTGAAGATATGTTTTTTGCCCACAGCTCCAGACCCTGATCCAGGAAGCTGACCCCGGAGCCGACTATCAGATCGACCGGGCGCTTAACGAGGCCTGCGAGTCCGTCATCCAGACGGCCTGCAAACACATCCGCAGTGGAGACCCCATGTGAGTCCTTTTTACGGAGGGATGGGGATCCAGCAATATAAACCATAAAATTTGATGGTCAAATTGAAAGAGACTAAAATGTAACTCTGTGTAAAATGACCTCACCTGCTGTGTGTAGTGAAAATGTGGAAAAGCCTAAAGAAGAGCCGACCTTTGAAGGTTTTACGGCTGCTGTGCAGTGTGGATTAGATGTGAATGCGCTTGTGTTGCTGATCCTGCAGGATCCTGTCGTGTCTGATGGAACATCTGTACACCGAGAAGATGGTGGAGGACTGTGAGCACAGACTGCTGGAGCTGCAGTACTTCATCGCCAGAGACTGGAAGTAAGTCCTGCTAACATTTCATTTACTCCCATGCTGATTTGTAGTTGAGACAACATAAATAAAAATGTAAAGGAAAAGTACAGTTTAACACTAACAAAATTTAAATGATAATCTTTATGTTAATACATCACTTTATTGATGATTTTACTTTAATTGCATTTTAAAATGAGGCAATTGTCAGAATTTTCTTAATTTCTTTGAATAATATGGAAAAACTGAAAAAATATTCCTGATTAGTTCATATCCTTCACTTCATATTTCTTGCAACCATAGACAGGATAAAAGATGGACGTAGCCATGGTGACATCACCCGCTGGTTTGTGAAGTCCTGTTTTGAAGCCTTAAGATGAGCGTTTTTTGTTGTCGCCATCTTGATACCTTGAAGCTGGATTTGACAAGTGAGGGGCGGAGGTGATCGCACACTCATTGGATAAGGACTTAATGTTTTATTCAGTATGGCCTGAAATCAGTGACCCAGTCCATAAACTCAGCAGGAAAGTGTTCACAGGGGGCTGTTTGCCCATAGACTTCTAGAGGAACAGAAGTCTTTTTACAACTGCATGTATCTCCCCCCTAGTGGTCATTATGCAGGTTTAAGGCAGTTCCACACTGGCTTCACTTTTCAGACCTTGAAGCTTTGTCCATCTTTTTTACTGTCTGTGGTTGTGACTTGAAGGGACAGATCTAGGTACTAATCAGCATATTGTTCACCGTGTCGTTGCCCAGGTTGGATCCAATCCTGTATAAGAAATGTCAGTCTGATGCGTCCCGACTCTGCCACACTCACAGCTGGAACGAGACCAGCGAGTTGATACCGCCTGGCGCTGTTTTCTCCTGTCTGTACCGTCATGCCTATCGCTCTGTGGAGCAGGGACGGAGGGTGAGTCTCTGCCGTCCTCCCTGATTAACCATCTGATCTGACCTTTAAAGGATCCTGTCACTCTGACAGATAAATGTGACATGCCCAGGATTTAAAGTTTCTCTGGAGCTGTTTTAGATTCATAAATGCAACATTTTGTTTTGGGGGAAATATTCTGGCTTATATTTTTTAACTCTCAAGCAGCAAGAACCTGGCTATAGGGTATTCATACAGCCATGTGAGCCGTATATTTATGTTAGTAAGGTAGACCTGTTTTATTAATAAGCTTTGTGCCGTGGTTCAATAAAAGTGTGGCTTTTTACAGTTGTGCTTGCACTTAAATTGGGCCTTCCAGACTGCGATTTCCGGTGCAGAAAGATTGAAAACCTACATTTTCTGCAATTTGTATCAGCCTTTTAAGGTAGAGAAATTACTTAGTTAAGAAATAGTTAGAATGTGTTCTGATTGCGATTTGCACCACAGATGTCATCAGTCTGGCTTTCATTCTGCAGAAGTATGCTAAGTAAAAAATAATAATACTAATAATACACTGGGCAAGTTGACTGGCGAGCTGCTGGCCAGTTGGCTGAAAGTTTCATTTTGAATAACTTCATATAGATGCAACAATTCCTCCTGCAGGTATGAGCTTTTTTTTAAAGTCCCAAACATGAATATATGTTATCCTCTAATACAACCTCAGAACCTTTTGTGGCACAGCATCTCCTCTTCCTCCTCCTCCTCTTGCCTGTGCATGCATACAGGCTGATAGTCCTGTAGAAGCAAGAAAGGAAAAAGGAGCAGCAGGTCTTACAGTAAAAAGACACAAATTGCTGAATAAAATGAAGTGCTTTGATAATCAGACTTTTCTATATGGAATGACAACTGCATAAGCTCCCCCACTACATTTCAGAGGCAGAAATTTTCCTTGCTTTAAGCATTGAATGTCTGTGCAGGTATTTTTGTTTTTGTTCCCAAGGTTTTGACACATCTGTAGGTTGAGCCTAAAACCTCATACATTTCAGGGTCACCCAAGATAAACCACAGATCCTTGTTTAGTCTGAACCATCCTCTGCCAAATGTAGAAAATTTTTCTCATTGTTAAGAAAGAACATTTGTCAGTTTACTTCTTTCAAACTGGAGTGGTGATTTAACCTCAATTAAGTTAAATGTGAGAAGATGCTTTAAGACTAGAGAAGAGGTCTGAAGTGACAGCAGATTGTCTGTGTGAAGAGAGAAATATAAGGTGACATAAATGTACGGGAAGTCTATGTCACTGACCACAGAATGTTCTCGTAGTTCCCCAACAGCGAGTCTGAAGCAGAAAACCACAGTTTGATGGTGAGTACGCCTTGATGTTGCTGATCTCACGATGATGCCAGAAATTGCATCTAGAATGATTACTGGTGGTTTGTAGGGGAGAAGTGATTGTCTTTGATAATTCCCGTCCACTCTCAGTGCATGTGGGAGCTGGTTTTTAATTGCGGAAGCGAGCTGCTGAAATGTGAAGTGAAGAATCAATACGAGGATCCAATTACAGAAAACATGGTTACGCTGATGAATCAACTGTAGCAAAATTAAGTGTTTGATTAAAATAAGCAGTACAACAAGCTCTGGCTGTTCTTAAAGTGATACTCCACCCAAAATATCGTTGTTCTAGTTTCTTTCAGAGGCTTGTAAAATGTTGTGTAAAACAGTATTTGCAATTAATTCTCATTTAGAGCCAGTTGACAGCAACAGTTGCCTCAAGGAGCTTTATATTGCAAGTTCAACACCCTACAATATTAAAGCAAGAACCCCACCAATCAGACAGTCTCCTATGAGCAGCACTTGACAACAGTGGGGACAAAGAACTCCCTTTAAACAGGAAGACAGATCAGGGAGGTGCAACTATGACTAATTATGTGATGAGGGGAAAGAGAAGAACGAAAACAAAGCAACAAAGAAGGGAACAGTTCCTCTAAAAGCTGCAGTTCCTCTAATGTCCACTTGACTCCAACAATGAGTCAGTCCCCATAGACTCCCATGTTAAAATGTACAACTTTAGAGCAGAAATAACCATGTTTACAGCCTGATACAAAAACTGTTTGAGTACCTATCTTTAGCAGGTCTCTGTGCCCCTGCTAAAGGGGTCATTAAAATCAATGAATTTTTGTGACCTTGGGATCAGTGGTCAGTGGATTGGCCATTGGGGGTAAATTTGGTAAACTGGGATGTATGATTTTAACCAGCAATAAGTTTATTTGCCCAGTTTTATTTACCTCCCCTGTTGAAGAATAAAGTGATCCACCTTGTAAAATAGTCGCCACATCACCAAGTTTCTAGAACTACACATCTCAAACTCTTGCTCCAGGCCCTCATACATGGTTTTTTGTGGTTCCATATAAAAACTTTATTTATCTTAAAGTCTAAGCTGACTTTCAGAGTTTGCGCAGACGAATTACAAAGCTGTACTGGAGAACAGTGTGACATGATTAATAAGTACCTTTTAAAAAAGTCAAACATGACAAAGGCCTGCATACACATAGCAGTGCAAGGCTGATGATAAAGAGTTAGTCAGTGGAAACGTGGTGCTCTCCACCCACGTCATCCATGAAATAAACTGAGAGCAAAAGACAAGCACCCTGATTGGCACTCTACATGCAAAGTGGGAACAAAAATAGTGACAGCAGCAGCAGAACTGGAAATACTGCTTTATCAGTAGTAGTTTAGAGAAAGAAAAAAGTATCTCTTGTTATCTTAATGTCCATATCTTGCCTTTTAATTTTATCCATAAACATCTAAATAAAAATCCAAAAACTTTGAACAGCTCTTTGAGGATAAATAAATATAAAGGATAGATTCACTGAAAATCTTGGGTGGAGTATCATGTTACGGTATCTGTGAGTAATAGAACTGACACTTTAATTTGGTGGGTAATTTGATGTTGTCACCTTCCTGCAGCTCTCCCGGGACTGCAAGGTGGAGGTGCAGAGGATTCTCCACCAGAGAGCACTGGATGTGAAGCTGGACCCTGAGCTGCAGAGGCTCTGCATGACCGACCTGGGGAAGTGGTGCAGTGAGAAAACGGAGGCCGGGCAGGAGCTAGAGTGCCTGCAGGATCACCTGGAGGATCTGATTCCTGGCTGCAGGGATGTGGTGGGAAACCTGACCGAGCTGGAGTCAGAGGTTAGACCATCTCATTAAACTGTACAGTTATATCTAAGTGAACCCAAACAACATTAAAAGTCAAAAATATTCCTTTGGGTCATTAAAAACTATTAAAATCAAAAAGAAGTAAGGGCTTAAAAGTATTTCCCAAAATATCAGCTACTTTCAGCTGATTCGCTTGTCACAAGGAGTCGCCACAGATTTATCTTGAGCCCCCCTGTGATCTGACTGAAAAAGTGACTAACACTTTTAGCTGTCCTGCTCGGATAAAAGCAGGTTAACCAGACGGACTGAAATGATTTTATTGAGTATTTGGCGTGTGGTTTCTGTCCGCAGGATATTCAGATCGAGGCGCTGCTGATGAGAGCTTGTGATCCCGTCATTCAGGCCTACTGCCATGTAAGTACGAACTGCTGAGCCCAGCTGGATTTTGCCTCTTTGTGGTCCAAGGTTAAATGCATTGTTGACACAGGATGAAAAATTGACCTCAGATTAAGTAAAAGAAGAGTGGAAAAGGAACCAGAGAAAATTTCAAAACATTTGCTGACCTGCAAATGAAAGTGCGGTGTTGTCACGCCTTTAACTGTGATTCAGCTAGAAGTTAATACATAAAGGACTGTAAACAGTGTTTACATTCCTAATAGAAACTGTTGCAGCAGAAAAAGGTTGAAGATTTTTATGTGTTCATAACATTTAAAAGCAGTGTGTGTGAGATCTAACAAATGTGAAGAAAATGCTGGATGTTGATTACTTTGGTCAGTTTCAACATATTTCAGAGGAAACTGCCCTTTCTTTCAGTCTTTCTTAATAGCGCCTTCCTTCTCTTTCTCCATCTGTCTGACAGGAGGTGGCTGATAACCAGATCGACTCCGGTGATCTGATGGAGTGTTTGGTTCAGAACAAACACCAGAAGGAGATGAATGAGAAGTGTGCAGTGGGGGTGACACATTTCCAGCTGGTGAGCAGGCTGATGGAAATGTGCTGGAGCAGAAAAAGAAGCTCCTAATGCTTTGTCATGCAAAATCTATTATCTATCTAGGTGTTAGTCTTGCAGTAATATGTCTGCAGCTGTATCACCTGTTGAATTTATTAATAACCATTTGCTTTGTCCGCCTTTCTGTTCGTCCTCAGGTTCAGATTAAAGATTTCCGTTTCTCCTACAAGTTCAAGACGGCCTGCAAGGAGGACGTCCTCAAACTGTGTCCCAACATCAAGAAGAAGTAAGATGAACAGAAACATGATCAAATTCAGCCCCAGCAGATATTGCAAATACAAAAAAAGTCACCAAACATTTCCACCAGTTTACTGGATACGTGACAGCGTAATCCAGGCTGAGTCTGACTGTTTTTTGGCGGGGGGGTTAAACATACACTTAGTTTTTCTTTTGTTTTTTTTAAGTCGTGTCCGGTCAGTTCCTGTAGCTCCTGCTGAGGTTTCCAGCTCTGTGTTTCAGAGTGTGACTGGTGGCTGAATTATAACGTGAGCTGCCAGCAGCCTTTTTCCATCCAGCAGTCCAAACACTGAGGACACTTTCACAATATGATGGAGGATATTTTTAAGGAAATAATCTGGAAAATTGAGCCTTTAAAAACACATCCTTTAATGTTCTGTTAACACTTCTAAGTTGTTGTTGCTGGGTTTCAATTTGTAAGCATTCCGAATGTAGATATTTCAGAAACTATTATTTTAACACCACAGTGGGCAGAAATGTATATAGGATTCTTCCAGTTACGCTGACCACTCAAAGCTCTTTAAGCTACATGCTGCATCCATACAGATCTTTTTTCTGTGCACTGACACATGTTATCTGTCTCACACACATACCTACAGTCAGTTTATAATCTTATTCTTCTTTGGGAGAACCTGTGATGGTGGGGGTCATGTCCACGCTAGCCTCAGTTAGCTTCAGCATTACTTTGTGTTACGATGTATGTTAGGGATGGACGGTTAACTCGACTTTAATCACAGTTACGATTTTGGTTTACAACAGTTATGCAGACAAGATCATGAACATAAAACAATTACTTTTTTTAGTCATTTTGCTACACATCTCTTGTTTTGTCTTGTTATAAATCAAGCAGTTTAGTCCAGCTTGAGCCATGATGATGAAAAGAGAGCCTAAAAGGTTAAGTCTCCACATCTTCGAGTATCTCTCACCATGTCAGCTACCACCTGGGCCTCTCTTTGCCTCCATCTATCACAGTGGAGGCTGCAGGCCAGCAGGGATCTGCAAGACGGGCTTTACGGCCAAAACCACTCGCTAATCTGTGCCTAATGCAGGATTTATAGACCCGCTTTGGTGTCTGTTGCGTAGGTCTTTGTCTACACACGCTGAAGGTCGAAAAGTGGGCTTGAACAGGAAAGAGAGCAACAGCGCAAAAACAGTACATCAAAGATAAAAGAAGCAGCATGAGAACCACAGACAGTCACTGCAGTGGAAAATTGTTATCGCTTCTAACACTCAGTTTCACCTTGAAGTTCTTTGTATTTCGTGCAGTCTGGCTTCTTTCTAGCAGCAGGGCTAAGCTAAAGGACTGAACAGTGCAAACAAAAGGAGCCCGCTTTACCTGTTGTTCCAAATATTTGAGTTTTTCCAAGTAATCCCTGCACGCCAAAAGCATCAGACTGCTGAAAACACTTTCATTTTTTTGTTTTTTTGTTTTTTTTTTCCCCCCCAAATGAGAAACTCCCAAAGCTGTGTCATACTGTGTTGTAAATACTGAATCCGACCGGTGACCCCCGTGACGTCCTGTCGTTGTCAGGGTGGACGTCGTGATCTGCCTCAGCACCACGGTGAGGAACGACACCCTGCAGGATGCCAAGGAGCAGCGAGTGTCCGTCAAGTGTCGTAAACAGCTGCGGGTGGAGGAGGTGGAGATGGTATGTTCACTGACACTCTGTCACAGTCAGACAGGGTAACGTCCTGAGCTTTGCTGTCAGTTAGAGACGCCTCCCAGAGACGTCTGAAACAGGCCAACGTGGCATTTAAAGAACTTTATTTTAGAAGTGATAGTAAAAGAATCATTAATTTAAACTGATGATGATTAATTTAAACTAAATGTTTGGTTTCCTCTTAAAACTCTTTTACAAAATGACTGACTCCTTAAAAAAACCTTCTTCATAAAACTAGAAACAGAGAAACTCATAAAATGCCGGGTTTTCGCAGGCTGCCGAGGTCTGCTCTGCAGTCGGTGTTTCCGCTCTTCTCGAAGGTGTTTGATGAGGGCGAGGTCAGAGATCTGTGCACTAAAGTGGAAAAATAATTTCTTTATGCAGCTGGCTTCTCTGTGCACACATTCACTCAGATGTTAAAACAGGAAAGAGGCAAACACAAACTTATTAAATCAGGCTTTACCAACAGATATACATTTCTTGATTTCTTTTTGCCCCGATGTTTAATCAAAGACAGTTACATTTGCTTAGACCGCTGTCCCACTGCATTACAGTGCTGAACTTTTCTAGACATCACCTGTAATAAGGCAAATGGCCACACATTAGCCGGTCTTTAGCCTGCCACCTCCTTAGAATATAGTCTGTTTTGCACCACATAGAGCAGCTGATAATCTGCTGCATTCCCCACTAGCAAGTGGGCGCGATGTGTCCTACGTCCTGCACGCTCAGTCCAGGCAGCTCACTTCTAAATCACAAGGATTATTTCTTGCAGTGCAAACACATCTGAAACTGACTTTATTCTGCTGTGTTTCAAGTAAGAAAGGAAATCTGTAGAAAATGTTCCAGCCTAATTCTCCTGATATTCTCTTGTCTGAGAAAAAAAAATGTATGAATTATGTGTTTCTTTATCAGATGGGATGCATGTATGGATATCTTCTGGTTCACAAGAACAGCATCTGTATTTTTAGAGCACTTTCAGTGCAGTTCGATGCACTTCACATATGACTGAGAAACCCATAAGACAGAACAAAATGAACAAAAATACAAGTTAAAATTAAATTAAAATATCATACAAAGAGAACTAGTTAGAATAGCCCGTAAGCACACTAAAGGTAAGTAAATAAAATTAAGAGAAATTTAAAAAGTATTTGTTTTTAAAGTAAAGCTTGGAAAAGTGAATTAAAAAGAAAAAAACATCAAAATATAATCAGGAAAAATGCAGTGCTAGATAAAATTAGAAGACTTAAGAATCCAAAACCATAAAATAGAATAAAACTCAAACTTGGATACATTGAAGTAAGTAAATACAAATAATGTCTGTAAAGCAAACTCAAGCAGTAATCAGAGCAGTTTGGTGGATTTGGTTTCTGATCCATTCAGTCTTTTATTAAATTGCAGTAAAAAGTGTCAGCAAACAGCATTGTTTAAGGTTTCTCCTGAGATCATCTAATGTTTTTATCTTTCCTGACATGTTCTGATAAAGTGGGCAGAGATCCTTCATGTCTTCAAAGTTTTTTTGTGTCTGTTTCCTGTGAATCCTCTAAATCCGCCCTGAACCTCTGCAGTCAGAGGACATCCGTCTGGATCCAGAGCTGTACGACTCCTGCAAGCAGGACATCAACAAGCTGTGTCAGAACGTGGCCTTTGGAAATGCACAGGTCAACACACACACACACACACACACACACACACACACACACACACACAGAGTTGTGTTCTCCACAATATGTGGGCACAGATGGAAACAATGGAAAGGCTCTGTTCTCTGTGTAAAAGTTAGACAAAAGTCCATCCATCCACTGTCACAGTACAGACAAACATGTTTCCTTACAATTAAAAGAATGAAGAAACAGCCACGAGCTTTGAAACTGAAAATATAAACATGATTACTGTTGTTCAAAGAACTCATAATATCTGGAAAATTTGAATGTTGCTTTTTTTGGGAAATGAATAAAACTCGGAATACGAATGTAGGAAGTTGGAGAGAGACTGTTATCTGAACTGTACAAAAGTTCACAAAAAGAACACTTATTTAAGATACTAGTGGTTGTTGCCAGAACGGGTAAATCAGTGTAAATGTTGTAGCTAAACGTCTGTCTTTTCTGTATCATTACATTTAAAGTGACTCAGTAACCATCAGCTCTGTCTTTGTCTCTGCAGGTTATCGAGTGTCTGAAGGAGAACAAGCGTCGGCTGACTCAGCGATGCCACCAGAAGGTCTTCAAGCTGCAGGAGGTGGAGATGGTCGATCCTGAACTCGACTACCAGCTGATGAGAGTCTGCAAGAACATGATCAGGGTAGGCAAGGAAAAAAAACAGCTTCACATGATCAAGAAGGGATTCCTGAAATATTTTGATTCTGTGGATTTTAAGAGTGCAAACAACACATTTTGATTAGCAGCTGCGGTAGCAGCAGTCATATAGAGTTATGTGTGGTTTTCCTAAATCAGACTTTTCATCACTAGGTAAGCAGTGTTGTATCGACCCTGTTTACGGTCCAAGCTTCTGGGTTTAATGTGCTGCAATTCTTTGTCTCTTGGGGTTTTTTTGGTTTGTTTTTGTTTTTTTTTGGAAACAGAAATGAACCTCCAAAAACTATTCAGTGGTCATTCTTGGCCTCTCCAGCATTTTATTAGCGTTCTCCATGTGCAGCACGTCGTTAACCTCAGTTGGTAAAAACACATGATGTAACTACAGCCTAAGGACTCACGGTGTCCCGAACACTTCAGAGACGAACTAATTGCTCTTGGGCGGACTGAGATTTCAGTGTTGACATTAACTTAGATCAGGACTTTTTCATAGGGTGTAATCCAAACCACCCAGCGACATGTTAATGACTAACCTCGTGTTGCGGATGGATCGTCTCTTGGCTGAAGTTTGGTCTGTTTTCAGTGTCGTCGTCCTGTCATATGATGCCATTTGTCTCTTCCCATCAGGGACCCTCAGCATAATTTAACCCTCATCCTTCATCTTCACTGTGCTACTTACTAATTTAGTGAAAAGCATTTTTTTTCTTTTTTCATCAAATGGCCAGAAATAACAGGAGAATGGACAGGCTTCTGTTAAGTAAGCTAACACACACTCATTGCCTTGGCTATATTCAGGCCATTTATCCTTTGGAGTGTAGTCACCCCTCAAAGGCCCATTTTGAGCCAAGAAAAACCCCCGGAGGGTGGATATTTGTCTTTAGTTTTGGGTCCATCAGTGTGTGATGTTTGTTATTATGATAGAGCTGAATGTAACAGCCTGTTTGATGTGTTCAGCGTTTCTGTACGGAGTCGGAGGGGAAAAACGTTCTTCAGTGTCTGAAGCAGAACAAGAACAGTGAGATGATGGATCCAAAATGCAAACAGATGATTACCAAGAGACAGATCACCCAGAACACAGGTACACACACACACACACACACACACACACACACACACACACACACACACACACACACACCACGCAGGCCCACTGTTTCTTATGACGGGTATCTCTTCCACTCAACTTAAGATATCAGTGTTTTTAAGGAGTTAGAGCAATATGTAAACTGTAAATAAATCAGTTTCCAGTGATTTAAGCCCTGTGTTCAATTCAACAATAGTTAATTAAACAACATATGAAATGTTAAAACTAGAGATCCAATACCAGAATAAGAGGAGACTGGGAATCAGTCTTTTGTGTAACAGGCTCCACCTACATGTTGTTTTTCTATTTCGGTATCATATATTGTAACTTATAAATACATCCAAGAATATAAATTTCTAGAATTAATATTATTAGTAAAATAATAAATTACAATACAACCAAAGAAATTGCAAATTCATTTCAGCTCATTGTGAGAGTCTTCAGTGCTCTTATTTACAGTCTCTGTAAATAACGGCAAACACAGCTTATAACAAAATAGTGTAAATAAAGTAGAGTAGCTCAGTAATAGAATAGGGCAAAACAAAATGGGGGGAAAAAATAAACAGCTCAATAAAAAAAAAACAAAAAAACAAAACTAAATATGTTTTTAAATAAATAAAAAAATTGGCAAGCAAACTAAAACGGAGTAGAAATGGCCTCCTAAATGTTGCAAAAAACAAGCACAGCAGATGTCAGATGATACTGAAGTAGTTCGATACAAACAGGGTGCAAAGTGTAATGAACAGTGTGTCGATTTAAATAAATTTGTCTGTTTGTTTAATGTTTATTTCATTCAGGGACTATGTACAAAATACATTAATCACATAAAAGGAAAGGATGCTTTGTACCAGATTTAGCTACCAGCCAGTTTCCATCTGCAGTCCCTGGGCAGGTAAAAGACAATGAAATGCAGTTAAAATCCATCAGCAAAACACACATGCTCACATACCCAAACTATAAAAACAAAAACAAATTATAATGAGATTAATGCTCACAAGACTGAGTACTCAAACATCTATTTTTTTCACATCACGAGAGAAGATATGAAAATCTGTACAAATTTTCAAATTTGTTTGGAAGCATATTCCAAGCTTTAATTGCTTTATAGGAGAAGGCTGATTGTGTGAAAGCGGTGCTTCACTTAGGCACTACATTGCCTAAGTGAAGCCGGACAAATCTCCTCAAAGGTGGCAGAACAGCATTATGTATAATCTTATCTACTAAACGTATATCTGATTACAATATTAGATTATCGAAACTTAACATATTATATTTAGTATATGACAATAATGATATTGATATGATTTTCTATCCAGAACTTTAAGAGCTTGTTTGTGAAGCGATCTGATGGATTTTAATTAAGCCTTGTTTGCCTGTGACCAGCATGATATACAGTAATGAAAATAAGAAAGAATAATTGCGTTCAAGTATGTCTGAGATGCATCAACTGTCAATGAATT
>VVAS01055656.1:0-13116 GCA_015103295.1 Ptychochromis oligacanthus
AGCTCTGAAATACATTTGGAGGAGCAGAAGGTACATTATTTTTCACTAAAAACCTGTAGAGAAGAAATACAGAAGTGGCACAACTGCTTAAAATTTATATACAAGGTCAGCTTAAGTAATTCATTTCTACTGAGGTTGCTTATTTTTTCTCTTTTTTTTTTTGTTTTTTTTTAGATTTTAAGTTAAATCTCAGGTGTTACTTTAGCAACACTGTTGGATTGTTCCAATGACTAAAGTCTATGGTGAGACATTTTTGGTCAGCTGGAAGGAATTATCAAATAATTTGTTGGAAAGAAGGAACTGAAGCTCCCACTTGGTGAATGATGGGTGCCAATGGATTTGAGACCTTTTTAAAAGTGAATTTAACACTAACCTCCCTCACTTGCTCTTTTAAATCTGAGCATACAGATCTGCACACAGGATCCGTACTTCACGTCATGTGGACGGTCATATGAAATAGCCTACAGCTAAGGCAGAAGCTTCAGAAAAGCATTATGTCACATGCATGCTTGAGTTCCAGCTCCCAAATAAAAATCTGACACTGTTGTGAAACTTTCAGACTTGTACAGAGATGACGCTACCTTACCTGTTCCTCACATTTACTTTAGTCCAAGGACCCTGCTGCTGGGGGCCAATCATTTTAACACACACATTTTTTTTTTTCCATTACATTTTCTACTCTTAATTATTTATGTTTTTCAGCTGTGACTTTCTCTCTCATGTTGCAGGCCACAGGTTTAAATTTCACCTCGATATTCAACTGGATCCCAGTTTGTGCTGAGGATATCACTGGATTCAACTGGTCACTAGTCAATCCACTCTCCGATTCACATCACTGGAAGAGATCTGAACCTGAACAATTGTTTCATTCATTTTTTTAAAACTTTTTATTGGTCACACAATTTCATTTTACATGATTTTTTGTTAAAACAAAAACATCTTATTTATACTTACAAAAATTAGTTAAACTGTTAAACTATCCTGTGTTACCCACTGTTGGCTGAAACTTGAACTCTACACACACAATGCGTACACCAGTATCACTGTGGGCGTTTTTGCAATGCATGGTGACTTCCCAATGACTCAGCATTATACCAGTGTGCCATCTTAAAGAGCCACTTGTTTGAAGAGTGTTGTTACGGCTGATATTCACATGCTCAGTAAGGAAACTGCGGTCAGTACTGTAAGACTGACCATGCTGTATATGACTACACATACTGTACATAATACAGTTTATGAGACAATTGTTTAAATCCTGTGTTCACAGAGTTACTCTCGAACACATCCAAGTCCTAGTGTAAACAAATTCTCTACTGTTTGCTGCAGCCATTTGAAACTCCTGGATTTGCTTGTGGTTTCATTTTTGCCACACAAAGGTCAACATCAGTCTGTAGTGTTCTGATAAAAAATTAACTGTTAATACTACAACTGCTTACTATAATTGTGAAGTTGTGAGCTTAGAGAGCTGACAAAGCCACAGCAGCAAAAAAGGACAGAAAATGAGGAGTCTACCTTCAACAGCACACAAATTGTTGCAGGTAATCATGTCAGTCTTTGTTATTAATAGTCTAATAATAACCTGTATTCAGTCTAAAAGGTCACATCAGAGCAAGGAAATATGGGAGTTTTTAGTAGGAACTGTGGCCATAAATTTATCTTCCAATCTAAGTAACAATAAGCAAGTGCAACAATTTATGTTACTACTGAAGTGTTTGTTGAAGACTACGAATACCACCTAGTTGAGACTGCACAGGGTCTGTTTTTTTGTTACAGCTTTGTTCTCAAAACTACATCACATGGACCCGCATTGTGTCCATTCCTTTGTTCACTTTGTCATGAATCCACAAGTGGAATATACTCAGTTATGGCAAAACTCAATAGCAGCTTATTCCACAGAGGGTGGCACTTGCATGTTTTGCACTTAATTTCCTCCTCTCTCGTTTGTCTCATTACAGCCTTGTAACAGATATGCAACAAAACAATGACAGACCATGGTTTAGAAACACGTGATGCAGCTGCACAGCAGGGTCACACAATAACGGTTTTTAGAGACCCTGTGGTCATTATTGGCTACATGCAGATTACAATTGATTTATGGTTTCATGCCGCTTTTAAACTAGAAAAAAAAAAAAGTTTAAAAGCTGCATTTGGGGTAAAAAAGAGGACAGAGAGGTTGGTGTTCACATTATACCCAAAGACCACAAAATTTACATTTAATTAAAAAGTCCATAGTATATCATAAAACTTTTATTACTGGATTGCACTGTCACAACATAATTTGTCACATTAATTTGTGAAAACATTTCATTAGACATTTTTTTTATATAAATAATGGGGCATGTACTCTTGTTTACAATCCCCTCACAGCAGTGATATGACAGCTTCTGAAAATGAAGCCCAACATAAACATATGCAACAGTATCCAACCTAACAGCCAGATAACCAAACATAAGACTTTTAGCAGGGCCTTAGGAGAGACTGAGACTCTAGACAAAAGGATGAATGGGCTTTGGAGGATTTCCCAACAGTGACAAGACATGTATTGCACTAGTATAGCTGTTCAAGGCTACTTGTCAATTTTGGAACGACACACAAGCATACACTCACACACACAAAAAGACTATTCCAGCTGGGACGTGCATCTTAACTGCAGTGCAAAGTTTTCCTTCTGCTGATTACAAATCATACTGCATTTTAGGTTTTTGTAGAAACAGGGAGTGCTTATTCTATCTAACAACTTTAACAACAACAACAACAAAAAAAAATGTGACCATGCACAAAGAAAAGGCATACAGAAGGCCAATACCCATACATAAATACAAATAAAAAATGCAACCATGGTTTATTCGCCAAACTTTGTGAAATTCAAAGTTTAAACTAAGAAATTATTTGTGTATAGATAATCTAGAGAGAAAGTACCGTTTGTTTTTGGAAAATAAATTAGAGACACTTGAAGGCAGCTGCCTTCTGAATTTCACAAAGTAGACAGGCAACAATATGAATTTGTAACTTAATTACAAGTATTTTCCCAGCTAAGCCTTAAGACTCATGCAAGATGTTCCTTATATGTACCATCTCTCAAAACACATAATGAGAAGCAGCCTTCAAAGAGTCACTGAACAAGGAGATGGCTTCAGACAGAAAAGACTTGAATATTGGCTTTGGAAAACAGACATGCTGTCCATACTTAATGCTCTACAAAGTTTAGAGGTTGATGGGGAGTGCTGGTGAGCCAAGGCCCTCTTCCAGCCATGGTACAGAGGAGGGGGTGCAGCGCTGTGCTGCACGCCGATGAATGCGGCGGAGTCGCCGTAAGTACAGTATAATAGAAAACAAAACAATGAAGAAGCAAGCCAGGAACAAGTAGTGGTTGTTGACAAAGGAGAAGCTGTGCCGCCAGTGAGAGTGTGCTCCTTTCAGGCTTTCCTGTTGGATGTCCCTGGAAGAGGTCACAACAAGAATAACCCTCACATATTACGTCAGCTTCGAAAAGAAAGACTGAGTGTTGTGTTGTTAAATACAACTCTGCAGATTAACTAACCATTGCTTCACTTACTCTGAAGAACAGCTTTAACTAGATGGGATTTCAGAAGATTATTTTCACTGGGCATCACTACTTAAGGCTTGATTAGTAAAATGACTAAGAAAGGGGGAACATACGCCAGACAGTCTCTTACCTTAAAGGCAGAAACCGGGTTCTGTAAAGTATAGCTCCAAGAGTCCACTGGACCTCCTTATCATAGACCAATAAAGCAGTCTTCAGGTTTTTATAATTGGTTGGAAAAGAGAAGCCTGTGTGCAATACTTCATACATCCACGCTGATTTAAAACACTGGTACCTGCAGGCACGAGAAATAAAGCCACAGATATTTTGAGATGTGACAAGTTGTCAGTTGAGCTTCAGAAACTCTTGGGAGAATCCTCTATGACTTACTTCAGTCTGTGGAGATCTGCATGTGAGGCATATAAGCCAGAGTCAAAGCGTTCCCTCAGAGTCTTCCACTGGGTGGCACAGTAACTCTGTAAATGTTAAACTACAACATCAGCAAAGTTTCCAGTGATAAGAGAATGATAAACATTACAATTACCACTCCAGTACTCCTAAAAACTGACAAAAGAGCTAAAAAAAAAAATGAAGGTAACACTCAATCATCTCAGTATAACACAAAGTCAGTTAAACTTTGCGTTTGGAATGTCAATCTGTGGAGCTAGAACGCACAAACCATTGTGAATCCATCTGCTCCTGCTCCTAGTATCTGTTCCTTTGTGCGAGGAGGAACAGGAAGAGCATGGCCAGAGCCCTCCAAGACATCCAGTGGGCTACTCATGTGCATGTTACTGACCAAACTGTTAGAAACAAGACTCCATGAAGTTGGCATGAGGGCCACATGTCCTTTAGTGGCATCTGTGCTGACAGCCCAGCAACTTGCAGCTTCACTGGCACTCAAAAGAAAACACCAGAACTGGCAGCTCCACCACTGGTGCCCTGTTCTTTTCACAGATACAGGCATGATAATGTTTGCCACGACATCTCCAGAATCTTTCACGTCTGTCACATGTGCTCAGTGTAAACCTGTTCTCACTTGATATCCCTGAAGTTTATCTGACATTATGTTATACTGTGATGATCAAGTGTTCCCTTATTTTTTTTGAGCTGTGCAGTATATCTAGAGTAGTATTATACTAACAAGATTCCAAGCCCAATCATGGATAAATGTAAAATGTTAAAAATTAGTCATGAACAATGAAAAAATGGCCAGTAGTGGTGTGACAGCTCACTCTGACATAGATTTTAGCTTTAAACAGAAATGCACTCTTAACAGCAACAACATTTAAAAATTAATTTAAATTCCTGGCAAGCACTCTAAAAATTGTAGGGAATAATTATTTTTTTGAAGATGCATTGGTGGTGCTTCATGAGAGTGGGAATGATTTTTCTATGTGGCACTTACCTTGGCAGCCTGGGCATACTTCGAAGCATTATAATCCCCACCCATACGCAGCACATCCTCCGTGCAGTAGTAGAACTCAGAAAAGCCGTAGAACTGACTGTTGCTGTAATCAATTACTGGCTGGTAGACACCACTGAGGGAGGTTTGGTTGTCATTGGTGCGGTTGAGGAATGGCTGGAGAATTTGCCTACACTGGTCAAAGTCTCCTGTGCCTCGTAGATAGAGCCGCTGCATAGGTGGACCGATCTCATCCTGCAGGTCAGTGGGTAGACAAGGGTCCAGGAGGGGAGACTCTAGTGTTTCACCAATGTGCTGACCTAAGAGCCTGAGTAAATCAGGATTATAGTATAAATATCTGCAATACTGTGTGGTGTAAAAAAGTTTAATTAAGCCAAGAGAATGGCATGTAGATCTCACTTGTTTCGAGTGGCAGTATTTCTGATGAGGTTTTCCTCATATTTTTGCCGTGCTGCATTTCCTCCATAACCCAGGAAGGTGGACACGTAAACACGATAAACATGCTCTGTGCGATGTGCGTCACACCCCAAGTTAAACTCAGCCAGTAAGTTCTTAGCAACTTCCTCCTACATAACAAACACAAATCAGCCTTACAAATGACTCTCTCTTAGTATGCCCATTCATGTATATCTATACAGGTCTGAGATTTACATACACACTTCTAAAGTGTGTGTATACACATAACCACTTACACTTTAATTAGTACAGCTGGTCACCCATATTTGAAGCAACAAAAGAGAAAGAAACATTGTGTCTCATCTAATGTATCTCAAAACATAAAAGGAACTGAAACTAACTGTCTAGCAAGACTGCAGTTAAATAGTGTGAGCAAAAGAGACGAGCAGTGTATGCCGAGCCTGCAGCTGGCTTACAGTATGCCATCAATAGTGATGAATGGAGAGCAGATCATCTCCACGGGACAAAAATGGTGCATACAGGTTTTTACCAGGAAATGACAGAGGTTGGAAGAAGGGAGGGAGAAGAACAGAGGGTGAGTGACAAAAACCAAAGACAGCACGAAAACAGAATTGGTTGTGGATAATAACCTGCTGTGGAGAAGCAAAGCTTACAGTTTTGGGCACTTCGTATGCAATCTGTGTGGAGACACCACCCATGTCCAGGACACCAGCAGTCCTTTTCCTCATCAGCGCTTCCTGCTGATCGCTGCCTGGAACATGTACCTCCACCACAGCTTCCCCATCTTGGATGATTGACAGCAGAAAGGTTTAAGAGTCAGGCAGTGAAGGTATATGACACGAGTACTGTGATGGAAGAGACTTAAGCTCCCCAAAAGTCTCCTTGGATTAGTTAACATGGAGCACAGCGGCTGTTTGATGCCAATAAAAAGAATTAACTTAAAATAGTACGCTGCTGAAATATTACCTGCTTGGGTTCTTACCATTGTGCACATGGTCAAACCTTCCAAGGACAAAGTTTATTCCAATCCAGGCATAGACACCTAAAACCAATAAATACAATTTAAGTTATCATATAAAGCTTTCTTAGCATCTTTAAACATATACTGTTTTTAATAAAAAAAAAATAACTTATCTACAATATAGATGAGAATCCTACATTCCCACTAGTTTAGATAATGCAAACAATTCAGGTTTAGATAATGCTCAAACTAATTTGGGTGACAACTGCAATTGTCAGGAAATCTTTCAGTCCCCAGGAAGTGATGAATCAAATACACTTCATTGTATTAAACACAACAGAATGTAAACAATTTTCACCTCTGAATATCAATAAATGTGTATCTTCAGTCAATTTTAGTGGAGAGCACTGACATTCATTCGTGTGTATTCTTGTGTATACTTATGTTTCTGTTCATTTACCTTCTTGTTTTCCAGAAATCACTTCCACATGGGAATCAGAGAAGAGGAAGTTAAAGTGGACTGGGATATCTGTGCGCAGATCCTCAAGAAGTGCTTCCTGTTGACTGAAATTCAACACACACACAAAAACTTTCAGTTTTAACTGTAACTTGGGACAGTTCATGTTTATATTTCATGATTCTCATTAGGGTTAACTTTACCTCTCCGGTAGGATTCTCATTCCAGCTGTACAGAGGATATACAACGGTGTTTCTTGGTGCTTATGTTTGGGGATGTGTTGCGCTGCAAAGCTTAGCAGTGGGTATATATAATCACTGGCTTTCTCTGGTGTTTTAGCAAACTCTGAGATACCTGAAAGAAAACTCGTATTACATCACAGTGGGTAAATAAAAGACAGTACAAATGAAATACATACTTCATTGAAATAATATGGTGATAACTGCTTAAGCCAAACACTGGGCATCTCACCTGGCTTGATTTTCATGACCACTGGCTTGCGGTGTTGATCTCGCATTTGCTGGATGTCCAGCAGTTCATGGGGATTACCATTGTGTCGGGGCCAGCAGTACACAAATACCCTGGAGCCACTGCTGCCACAGTCCACTACCAGGCCATAGTTCAGGTTGGGGTTGGTTGTATCTGTTGCATCGATATCAGTCACCCTCGCTAAGTGCCTGTTGAACAACGGAAAACTGTACGGTTAGGAATGATGCCGCCTGTGTTTATTAGGGACACCTGCACTTGGGACAGTAATTGTTTAAAAACCTGTGGAAGTGATTTTCCTTTCTGATCCAGCTGATGTGCCCCTTTCCAGCAACAAGCAGCAGGTACAGTAGCCCTATGAGGCAGACCACTAGGCTGATGAAGAGCAGCTGTCTGATGGATGGCATCATAAGCCGAGGAAGAACCTGGGATGACAGGCTGAAATGCCACGAAGCCGGGAAAAGGCACGAAAAGCTGATCCTGTCGACAAAAGAAACCACAGCCTCAGAAAAGTACGCCTAAAATTTCCCAGACATGTGAAAAGTATGGAAATCAAACCAACCTTCCCATGGTGGAGACTTCTTCTACTTGTTGCTTTAATTATTTCTATAAATTATAACGCTGAAAGAGGGACATCCGCCTTGTTCCACACGTCCTATTGTCTTCATTTATCATCATGCCCTTTTAGGGATAAATATTATAAATTAAAAGGTCATTCAGATAGTATTTTTAAAGGGAACTTCTGAGCTCTTTTATCAGAAAGGCCCGACGTTACACAAGTGCTCAAATAACAAAAACAGAACCGGTACAACACAGAGCATACAGCATGTTCTCGCTATAAATGCAATGTATTTAAACTGTAGACACAAATAAGCCAAATTAGAGGGATAGCAGAGAAGCACTGCTTTTAAAAGTAAAGCAGATAACAGCTAACACGACCTAACTTTTGGATTTCGGACGTCTGTGGAGAGTAACGTCAGAGTTTGGTTGTAGGAGAAAGCTAAAAGACCCCTTTTTACGTATTTTTACTAATCGCCAGTGAAAACACAGGGAAGTTACGTGTTGACAACCCTTAACCGATTTACTACTTACGAGCAAAAAGGTGAAAATTCCCGTGTTTCTGGAAAATGTGGCATTTCTGAGTAGCCAGATGCTAACCTCTGGCTAACCAACGTAAAGCTACGAGAAGAACTCCGGTGAGTGACGTGGTAGTACAAACGTGCTGACTGATTTTCATCTCCGCGTAGCCCGGATTGGAAGTCAGCGAGCAGACTCAAACCGCCCAACATCTCTCTTCTTTCTTTACACTTAATGTAGGGGTTGCTGTGCTATACCGCCACCTACTTCCTTGAACGTGGACAGGTAAAAAGAACCAGCCCAAGTGACGTGAAATAAACAAATCGGAAAGACTTTGTTTTCTCAGTTGGTTCTTCTTTGGTGTTTCTGTTTCCACGAAGCACATTTAGCTCTATGATGCGATGCATTTTCCAGACTCTATTTTCTACAGTTGTGATAGTTACTATACACTGCTGTATATTATAATGTAAGAGAAACAAATACAATGCATATTAAGTGAGGACTTAATGATTATCTGTGATATAGCTTAACAAGTAAATGTAACAGTTTTATAGCATAGTATAGTGTAGTAATGTGCAAAGCATTTTGTTGCATTTTTCCTAGATTAGGAGTTATTGTACTTACATTGTAAACCTTGTAATTTCCTTTGGCAATACTATATATTAATATTCATTCATTTTATTTTTTAGTCCTGAGCAGAGGAGCAATGACAAGTGAGAACATTTTTTTGGCTTCTTTATTGCAAATGACTAAAACAGATTTTAAAAGGGGAAACAAAAAGAAATTCAATTTCTTATGTGAATTTACTATAGTGTACTGAAAAGATACATAAGTTACATGTTGACTATCAAATAAAGTTGCAATGAGCAGGAAGCATGACAAATGATTTAAAACGTGTTACAAATTATACGTCTTGAAATGCATCCATCTCAGTGTTACAATCCCTGCCCTGCCAAAACTCAGAGAGTTGTAGTAGAAACTGTCACATTAATTCAACAGACACTGTAAAAAGTGCACAGTATTTTTATTTCCTGTATTTAAAGCAGGTGGTAATCTCGTCACTACGCCCAGACAACTTGGACATTACTGCACGTCTTGCAGCCCAGCCACTCGGAGTAACTGATTTGCCAGCAGGAGCTCACGTCCGCATACTTGAGTCTCTTGCTCCGCTGTAATAAGCTTTTCACAGTTGTCATCTTCACATCTGTCCGCCGCAGGTCAATGTGCCGTACGCGTCCGAGCGGCACGAGAGGCGAGCCTGTGGAATCTGCAGAAGCAAGCAGGTCAGAGCTCTCTGTGTGTAGCACGTTCTGTAAAATGCAGTCCAGGGGGCATGGCAGGGAGACCAGGGAGAGTGTCTCCAGTAAAGGAGAACCAGACAGCAGACACCTCAGCACCCTCTTCAGGGACATCCACGACATGACAGGCTTCAGTTGGCTGTGCTCATAGGAGAAACTTTAGGGAGAGATAAAGAAGATGAGGAAGATTCTTTGATAAGTTATCAAGGAAGATTAAGTCTAGCCTATTCATCAAAATGTCGTGTTGTTGACCTCTTAAAAGCCTGCAAACATTTCTTAAGTTTCCTCAAAGGAGCCTGGAGTCAGTGGGTAGTGCAAACCAAATATTTGAAGCTAATCACAAATGATATAATGGCCTAAGATGTATCCTGGGAGTTGTTACTAAAGCATGTTTAAATTGTTCCATATTATAATGAATATCAGTGAGTATTAATCTTTGTTTCTATCTTTGTTTCACTAATAATGTCAGCAGTGTGGAGTCTTTAACAGAGGGCAATACTTCCTAGTATACTACAATAGTACCTTGATAGTAGCCTTACCTGAATGTGAGAGAACAGAGGTTAGGCAGGCGTGGAAGATCTCCATTGTCCTGCCGATGCTCCTCATCTTCTATTTGTAGGAAGGAGTGAGGAGGCTCAGCAGAGATGAGCAGGTCTCTGAGTCTGGGACAGGCCCTGATGACTGGCAGTAGTTGGGTGTAGGGGTTGGTTTTCACCCCTTCCAACGTGAGAGAAATAAGAGAGGACCCTGCAACTAACAAAGCAGGAAGGAGATCGGCCAGATAGCCTGGGAATTGGACTGAGAGGCTCTGCAGCTGGCCTGACCAGGCCTTGAGGCCTGCAGCTAACTGAGATACCTTGCTTCTTCCCCTAGTGTCTTCATAAGAATCAACATTCACAGACATGGAGTAAATACCTGGACATAAACGCCCTAAATTGTCCAGAGAGTCACAAGTTAAGCCCTTGACATCCTTCAGCTTCAGGACCAGGTCTGACTGTGACAGTTTTTTCTTTTTTTCCTCTGACTGACTCTGAGAGCAGGATGGCCCTTCATCTCTACTTGTATCGTCCTCACTCTCACTCCTATACTCCTCCCAGAATATCCCCTCCTCCTCTTCGTCCTCATATTCTTTATCCAAGGGTGTTTTTTCTATCTTCTTACTCCAACTATCCCTGCCCTGCTTGTCCCTTCTCTCCTGCCAAACCTCCTCCAGCCTGGCAACTCCTTCCCTGTTTGTAAACTCATCTGCCAGGCTGAACTCTCTCTGCTCGATGAGACAGCAGGCCTTTTCAATCCCCTCCATGGCCACTCTTTCCAGGGAGGGCAGAGAGAGAAGGAGGTAGGCTGCAGCAGCCACTGGGTCTCCCTCTTGTACCCCAAACCCAATATCTAGAGCCAGCAGACTGCTGAGGGGAAGAGGAGACAGGTCAGAGCAGGAAGAGTAAGGAGAAGATTGAGATGCAGAGGATCTACAGGAACTGCCAGAGGATGAGCAGAAAGTCCCACCACCAAGAGGAAGCAGTGCACCTGGGGAAAGCAAATGACAGCGGGATACATCTAGGTGCCGCAACAAACGGCAACGGTGAGCAATTGTTCTGATTACACATCTGTCACAAGGCATGCCAGTCAGGGAGAGGGAGCGTAAAGCAGGTAGACTGTGGAGGGTTTCAGAAAGGACCTTTGAAGATAGCTGCTGGGCTCCAGACAAGTCCAGGCTCCACAGACCCTGAGACAAAAACACGTAAAGTTAAGACTCACCAGACAGAAGATATCAAGAGAAACAGAGCAGTCGTCACTATCCTCATCACAGTATTTAAATAATGTCTATGACTTTTCTGCTTTACAATGTTGTTATTACAGTGAGTTCACATTACAAACTCAGATCACAACTGGACAGCCAAGACAACAACTGTGTCTACCATGAATCTCCAATCGACACTTGTGTTCAGATTATGTTACTGACTGCATTGACAGATTATCAGGACAAAGTCATTTGTGACTCACAAAAGGAAGCAGGACAAGCTTAAAAAAAAAAAAAAGACCACCAGGTCCTGCATTGATGACATATTTTCCTGTAACATATTTTCTTTGTGGACATGTCAGGACACATTAGTGTTTTATACTGCACAAGATATGTGGCCAAATGTGTCCCAGACCACCTTCACAAGTGGTTTGAGTGATCAGACCACAGTGCGTCTTAATGACAATCTGATTACCCAAAAACATTTTAAAACCAAATATGAACAGGGTCTTCGTTTTTGTTTTAGTAGCTGTGTAATCTTTATAGCCTACCATGACAAGAACCTTTATTCTAGAAAAAAACAACTAAAAACTTTGTGAAACAGTAGCATACATAGACATAGTATGGCAGATATTTTCCACAGGAAGGAAAATGTCTCCTTTTTATGAAAAGTGATCATGATATGGAGTTCAAAATGTTTATATTTTGAATTCTCTGGAGAAGAAGGGTTTGCAAATGGGGCAGTGCTTAAAATCTGTAAAATGTTCCTAATATTTCTGGATATTTATATTATTGTCTTAACAAACTGCACCTGAAGTAATCTCTCAAACTGAGAAGACTGATTTCACTAAATGCACAAAACATGCTAGAGTATAAAGATTTTCTCTCTTTGGATAAGACACACTAACCCAGAATCAGTGGAGCTTAGTCTATTAACCATAAACTGCACCTGCAGTAATAGCACAGGCATGGAAACGGTGGTTTCTGTCTAACCTGGCAGCGTGCAGCAATGTGGGTACAGAGGGCCGGGGTGACCAAACCAGGACAACTTTTCAGAGACAGAGCTCGGAGCTGGGGGACCAGCAGGAGGTGGAGGGCTGCCCGGGACAGCTGCTTTTTTCTGCACAGCAGCCATGTCAGCTCCTCAACAAGCTCGCCCGCTACAGGCAGAGTTACAGAGTAGAAAAAGAAACAGACATGCAGATATCAGTAACAGGTGATGCCTTAAACTAATTTAATCACATTTGTGCTGCTGCTTTTTTGTGTTCTTATTCTGTTGCTGTCTTCTACTTAAATCCTTACAAACTCACTCAGTAAGTTGAAAGGCCCCATGATGTATCTGAATGAGTACTGATCCAGGTAGTTGTCAGCATAGTCTTTTGCCCATACTTCCTTCATGTTGTCAGCAAGGCTTAGCAGAGACAGCTGTTTCAATGAAAGGACCGGGCCATCTTCATCTGTCTTCCAGGGGCTCCCAGTCCACTCCATATTCCCCAGTCCCCTCCGCCTGGGTCGAGGCTTCGCCCCACCGTGCTTACCCGAAGCCCGAAACAGAGGCATTGCTGGATTTCAGCTGGTTTCAGAGCTGAAAGTGTATGCTGGATCTAGGTGACAATGAAGAAATGATTAAAAACATATTGTTTTTTTCTGTGGACTTTTTACAACTGGTACTCAAATGCAAAAAGTGATGATGGGTTAAAAGTCGATAC
>VVAS01055660.1:7545-18520 GCA_015103295.1 Ptychochromis oligacanthus
GTATCATCCATCTGGACATGGGTGCAAGTTTAATTTCTGCTGCTGATTTCAGGTGGCTGCTTTCATGTTTGCTTGTGTTACGATTACTAAATAATGAAAGTCCACAAATTTTATTTGATAAAATAAAATTTGGGGATGTTTTATTTTATCAAATTTTATTTGATAAAATAAAATTTGGGGACAATTTTTGCTTAAGAAATCCAATTACCAGAAAGTTTTCATCTTAATTTAATACAAAATTCTGAGTAAGCACTTTGGAGTTGAAGGACTTAAAACACAATGAGAATAACTAGAAAGAAAATGATTGCTTTTCTTCTCTCTTGATGTAAGCCATGTACTGAAGTAACTGATAATAAATTTAATGCCAGCTGTAACATAAGTGCATATCCTCAGCAGTCTGCTTTACATGATTGTAAATAATAATAATAAAAAAAGAAACCCACAAGCACAAGCAGTGCTTTCCAGCTGCTGCAATGAAAGAGAAATATTAAAAGTTAAATAATTTGTGTACAAGTGCAATCAAAATAAACATCCAATCCCGCACCTTGATGGGTAAAGACAAAATTAATCAGTGGGATCATGACTGCTGTAATATGACTTATGAACAGAAAAATTAAGAAACTTTTTTGGCCTTTCCAAATCCTATTTGTGGGCCTCAATTACATTTCCAAAGAACTGCACTGTTACAAGTGCAGTTCTTTGGAAATGTAATAAAAAGTAGAAAGTTTTTTAGAAAGTATGTCAGTATAAAATGTGATATGAAATGTGACAGTGGTATGAATGGTATCCTTTTAAAGAATAAAGAATAATAGAATAATTTAGCATTTCACTCCTCTAACATTGCTGAACGTGTCCAAGTTTTAAAGAAGGGAACAAAAGTCGATGCAGCAGAATCAGAGGTATCGTCTTTTTTTACTATACATTCTTCTTTCTTTCTTGTCAATATCTACTTTACCACAAAGCAACAACTGCTGACAGTTCAGGAGGGGGTGTACTCTACACCTACATATTTATTTTTTGTTTTTTTCCATACTTGTAGTCTTCTGTCTCAACTTAGACTGCTTTGAGCAATGTCACTCGATCAGTTCCACTTCACAGTCAAAACTGGCTTTAAAGTGGAACTATCAAGGTTTAACTTGTTTTCTGACATGCACATATCAAACATTGCAAAAGTTTTAAATAATAAGTTCAGCATATGTTCAAGTAATCACCAAGCTAAGGCTTCAGACTGTTTTAAACAATCTCTAAACTCAGGCACACAGAAACCCCTCCCACCTGCTGTGTAAACCTTCTGTTTGCAAGCAGCAACCAATCAGAAAAAGTTGGCTTAAAGGATGCTAAAACAGTTTGTTCCAGACAGTGGATAAACTGATGGCCTCCACGAAGGCCCAGTACAGGGTAAATAATGATTATACTGGACTATGATAAACTCATTCCCACATATCTAGTGGTAAATCCTAAGACTGTAAACAGGGTTTTAAGCATAAAACAATTCCTACCGGTCCCATCAGGCAACTTTTTCTATCAGGTTCATATAAGCCCAAAATATGTGTTGTGCCAGTGCACGCCTCACCTGGTCCATGGAGCAGAAGATGTGAGCATCGTCCTGCTGGAAACGGCGGACACGGGTGAGGCCAGTCAGGGCTCCTGACAGCTCGTTCCTATGCAGGACGCCGAAGTCGGCCATGCGAAGAGGCAACTCTCTCCAGGAGCGGGGCCGGTGATCAAACATCAGACTGGTGCCAAAACAAGCAAACAAACATGTAGTATGTATAAAATACACAAAAACACAACAGCCAAATTCTATCTAGAGTAAACACAATACCTGAAAATTGTACTACTGCTTTATTACTACGGTGAAAGCATGAATTTAATATTTGATTTAACAGATATTTAACACTTCGAAGATCAATTCTGATTCCAGTGTGATTTTCAGACAAGCTGTCTTTGTGGATAGCAAGAAAGATTGGAACACTAAAAGACATGAAAGATGTGAATACAAATAGCTGCAGTCTGGTTCTTTACACTGCAATGCAGCATTAAGCAGTAAGTGTCCTAGGTCACGCAACAACTGAAAACATGGCAGGAGCGTCAGCGTAAACATTGAGCTGAACTGGCTGACAAACATTTTCTATTGTGACAGCAGTCTGAGTTCATTTAATGGTAAAGACATATTACACGCTGGTAAGGAATAAACAGCTCGACCTCCAACAAACAGTCATTTCTGATTACAGTAAAGAAAAAAAATGAATATTTCACACCACAGGCAAAAGAAGGAGTGTTTTTCTTTGCACTTTTTATTGTTGCCTGTTAAATTTAAAACCATACCTAAAAACAACTCTGAATGGAAGGAAAAACAGGTCTCACCAATGTCCAGGGCAGTTCATGGGCTTGAGGGCGAAGGTCTCCTTCTCAACCTCAAAGGAGAACATGTTCTCACTGTAGTGCTGCCAATGCCCAGAGGTCTGCCAGAGTTTGCTGTTGTAGACATTGGGTGTCACAACTTCCTGGAAGCCCCTCTTCCTGTATTCACTCTGGCAAAGACATGACAAGGTTTTCCTCACAAAAGATTCCACCTTACAGAGTTTCAAAAAGCTCAGCTTCATAATTCTGTGTACCCATCGTAAGTACAAGCAACTGGCTGAAGTGGTTTCTGTCAGCACCTGGGGACTCTAATAAGGAACGTATGCATAAATAAAATGGTAAACAAGTCTGCGAGCAAACGCTAAGACATGTTTATACTACTGCATATTTAAATTCTCCTGTTTGTTCATACATTATGAAGAGTTTCAGGGAAAACTGAAATAAAAGGGTATTCATTTTTGTATTGCTTTAACTCAACTTGGGTTGATCTGTTTCTTCAAATCAGAAAAGTTATAGAGATGATACTATAAAACATTGTGTAATTTATTTTAAATCCTGATACACACATATTTTCCTGCTACACATATTTGGATGTTTGAGGTGTTTTGTTGTTTGTACAAGCAGAGCTGAGGTTTTTTTTTGTTTTTTGTTTTTTACAAAACAAATCTCATTACCCCAAATCTGCTCAGTCAGAAATCTATTTAAGTGAAATTGCTTCCAATGTGTTTTCCATTATGACTGCACTGACTGGAAACCCAGGAAAACAAATGCTTTGAAAAAGATTGATTTTTGTGAGTCTGTATAATAGAGCAGGTCCAATAAAGCTTTCCTTCAATGCTGTCAGTGTTTCAATATATTCTAAATAAGTGTCGGCTAATAATAAGCTCTTTTGAGATTTATAAGTGAGTTTGTGTTCAAAAGGTAAACATCACACTGAGCAATGTTTTTCTATTACCTGGTCAAAATAGCAATGTTTTATTGAATAAGCATAAATTGGATGTGTCAACATCCATTTATAGCATTAGTGTCGTGGAAAGAAAATGTGACTTTTTTTTTATTCATCTGCTCTTTGCTTAAGACAGTGATTTAATGTCATTATCAAAAAATGACCAATCATTTCTTCTTTCTCTGCATAAAACTATATGACACTTCTTTTAAATTAGAGGATTTTTTTTTTTCTTATAAGCAATATAAAGCTATTATCGTCACAAAACTTCAGGTCTTTCAGCAAATTTAAACTTTCTGCCTCATAACCTTTGTCATTTTCTTTTTTTTTCCAGCTCCAAGCTTAGTGGGAGATCACAGCAATTATCCACCGTGGGTCTGAGAGCTCCGACTTACTCTGATGAACTCAATCAGGGTGTTGTAGATGAAGGCTCCCTTAGGCAGGAAAAAGCAGCTCCCTGGACTCAGGTCATGGAAAAAGAACAGGTCCTGCTCCTGGATTTAAAAATAAAATAAGGTTTGTTAGTGTGATGGAAAATTGAAACCAGTTTGACACAAGTCAAACTGGTTTCAATTTGAAAACAGCTCATGACATACTTAAGCTCTAAATAGGGTTTGTTTAGCAATGTGCTCTTTCATGTGTACACCTTGGTTTCCCACACCTGCTATTACATTGAAGGAATGGCAACAGCACACCCTGTCCTATACCATCTATTCCCTGTTATCAGTAAACACCAAACTTCTTTCTACTGACATATAAATCAGCAATAATTTTTAATGAACAGTGTGCTAATCAATTCATTAAATGATACTTTAAAGCATAAAAAAGCTTGTCTTGTTGTATAATGCTTATTTCTTTAGTAGTCAATGTAACAATGATTCTGCCAATGCAACATGTTTTCACACTGTTCAGAAACTGATTTGAATATTTTTCTGTGCATTTCAAATTTCTTTCAATTGCAAACTAGCAAATACCAAGATACTGAGAAGAACCTTACTTTCTAACAGTGTAACCTGTAAGAGACCATTTTAAAATCTTTTACTAACTCACAGCTCATTTACATTTCAATTCCTACCCGGCCCAGTTTGCGGTGATCTCTGTTCTTGGCCTCCTCCTGAAACTTCTCCCAGTCTTTGAGCATTTTGGGGTCAGGAAAGGAGATACCATAGATCCTCTGGAGGGTTTCCATGTCCGCATTTCCCTCCCAGTACGTAGAAGAATTCTAGCACACCACAAAGGGAGTATGTTAGCTTTCATCATTCTTTTGGGTCCATCTAATCCCTTGGGAATAAAACAAAGGGTATGTTTGCTCTAAAAATAGGGACAAATGTGCTTACTGCCAGACATTCAGGGCACAGACTCCAGTATTTTAAATATTTCTTATATCCACATATACAGTAACAGCAAGTTTGTTCAATAGCGGATAACAAAAAGACTAACCTTGTGTATCTTAAGTGCCTTGATTTTTCCAGTGTGTCTCACATGGGGCCCCCGGCATAAGTCAATTAACGGACCACATCTGAAATGGAGAATATGGTGAGTTTACTTTACTCACTCACCTGTTTTGATGAATATTTAAAAGAAGTGTTGACTAGGATAACCAGCTGTGTTTTGGATGTAGATATAACAGCACTGATTTGTTTACCCAGTCTGTGACACTAAAAACTTACAATAAAGATAAGATCTTTAACCAATGGAGTACTGTACCTGCAAATCAATATTTTACAAAGATAAATAGTGTATTAATTGGGAACCCGCCACCCTGTAGAGTATGTGGGATTGATTCAATGTAAACTACAGATTTCAAATTCTTTTTATAGATCAATGCAACAGTGTGGCTAATTACTGTGTTTTTTTTTTTAATAGTTTTCGGATGATAATTGAGGTCTATGGCACCAGTAATAAAGTGCATCTGGAATTGGATGTGATTTGCTGAGAATAACAAAAACAGAGTATATCACCAGAATAATTACATATAGATAATTAAAAGCTACTACATTCACTGACCCACCTGTAGACTGTGGTAGTGGGAGTGGTAACTTTCTCATTCAGAATGCGGCACTTAAACTTGTTGTACTGTAAAGAACAAAAGATGTTTTTTTTTAAAGCATTTATTCAATTTTATCTTTGTTCTGTACTGATGTATTAGTGTTGAAAGATACCTTGAACATTTCCAGCAGCGTTTCCTTCTTTATCTCCAGCCTCTCAAATGGCTGCTTCTCCTTGATGATTTTCTTGCACAAATTCTCCAGACAGGGAAAGTCATTGCTCGATACCCCCCTGTCCAAAACATCAAGAAATCACACCAGGAACTGCACACCCAACAGTTTCTCTCCTAAAATCTGCATTAATATGCAAACTGTCTCCACTGCTAATTTTAGTCTGCCACACTTTCCAAAGGGCAGCATGGATGTGACCAGATATTTAACCATGAGAACAGACTTTTTGTCCATCAACATAATTCTTAAGACTTCATGATACCGATAACCTCTTCCAAGGATGGGCAACTACTTTAAAGCCCTCGGCTTTAGGGCTTACGCAATGTCAGAATATCCTTGTAAAAAAGAAAACAGTCTCCACGAAGGCCATTAGCATAAAATGACTTCATTAAGGAGGTTGTAGAATTAATTAGACAGCACTGCTCAAGCTCTCCTGCAGCCTAAAGCAGGGAGACGTGGATCTGGAAAGGTCAACTGAAGAAGTTATTTATGAGGAAAACTTCAAATTTCTGAAGGTGTCTCAATCCCCCTTTCAAAGCTTCACTTAAGTCGTTTCTTGTTCTTTAATTTTAATAGATTTGCTATTCCAGTGGGAAGATGTAGAAAGATGGTTTTTTTCTGTCCCCACCCAAATATCCAGCTAGACAGCATTAGTATAGTAACAATCTGCCTGTTTTGTGTTTGCTTCTGATCTCAGACAGTAAACCAGATTGACAGCTGCTAAGCCCTGAAGTACACACCAAAAATATCACTGAATGCTAACTAACACCACTAATTATACATACAAAATATGACCCCAAAGCCTGTGCAACTTACTCATTGTTTTCTAGGAACATGTCATAGTAGAAGCCATTCTCGATGGGGGGACCGTAGCAGAGGCAGCCCCCATACACTCCTTCCATGGCTTCACCCAGGATATGAGCACTGGAGTGCCAGTAAACCTAAAGAATATAAAAAAGCTTCAGCAAATTTGGAAAACAGCAGTATTCAAACACTTTGTGTTACTAAGACTGTATCGTTTTAAGGGGAAATATCAAGATTGTGTCACTGAACAGATGTCTTGTTAAAGACTAAGAACATTCAAACCACTAAAAGAATGTGAATCGTTTTTTCCAGATGCTGACAATACAAAAATATGTTAAATTCTGTTACAAAATCAACTTAAAAAGGGGAACTAGCTACACTCCTAATCAAATTCATCTTAGTCATTGAACTCTGAGGAAAAGCACAAAGGAAAAAAAATAAAAAAAATAATCAATGAACATTACAAAAATGGATATACTCCACACAGAACTGGGATTTAACTGTATACTTTGAAAACAAAAGGCATGTATTGAAAAAAAAGACAAAAAAAGAAAAACTCGATGTTGCAAATATATCAACAAGGCTTTAACAAAGCAAAAGTGAATACTACATTTCTAAACATTATGTAATGGGAAAAATCCAAAATCAGACCAGGGCTGACATGGACTTACAGCTTGAGCTTCCTCATCGTCAAACTTGAGAAGCTGAAGGCTGCAGTCACCTTCTAAAGGTCTGTCCAGGTCCCACACACTGCCGTTTACTTTGGCAATCACTGTGTTGTCAGCAAGGCCTTGACTGAACCATAAAACACAAATATTCCACATCACAATAATGTACAGATATACAAATAAAATGGTAAATGTCTGTATTCATATAGCACATTACAATTTGCACTTCATTTCCTCACACTCAGATATGTGGACAGTCAGTCTGGGAATAACCCTGCCACACTTGTGATTAGCAGGATTCCTGCTCTACCTTTTGAGCCACAGCCAACAAGAGAATGAAAACAACACTCTTAGTTTACCATTATATGGGTTAAACAAAAGCGGTGAAATCCAAAAGTTTCTTTATAATGTCTGCTTCAAATCAAATGCACTACATGGACGAAACTACTGGCCAACTACACATTGTGCCTACAGGAGCTCTTCGGCCAAAGAAACCCATACAATGAAGCACATGGCGCACAGTTTTTGTGCAGATGTTAACGCCATAGGAAGTTTGAAACTCTGCAGTTATTGAGTCAGCAGAGCACAGGCGACTTTTACACACTATGCACTCGGCAACCTTGCTCTGTAACTTTACGTGGTCTGCCCCTTCCTGACGGAGTTGCTGTGGTTCCTAAACGCTTTCACTTTGGAATAACACCACTTATAGTTGATCATGGAATATATAGGAGGGAAGAAATTTCACAAACAGACTTGTTGCAATGGTGGCATCCTATTACAGTACCAAGCTAGAATTCACTGAGCTCTTTAGAATGACCCATTCTTTCACAAATGTTTGTAAAAGTAGACTGCATGGATAGGTACTTAACTAAGTTAAGTATTTCATAGGACTTTCCAGTAATCTAATTCATGGGTACATGATTGCATCATAATGAAAAGTGAAACTAAAAGATTTAAGTTTCATTCTATGTAGGCTGCATTGGGTGTTAATACTCTGTTTACATAGTTAGATAAAACTATGGTTTTTTGTTTTTAATCGAAAACTGATCATATAACCATATTTATAGTAAATAAAGTTATGCTGGTCTTACAAGGTGTGTGTTTGATGACAGAGCTATACACTGCGTCCTTTGAGGACATAAAGAATGTTGCTATTATACAGTGCAATAAAAAACAATAATTACTGTAAAGTAATTTAAGTCTTGGTGCTGAGTATTTTGGCATCTAAAAACAGGTTTTCAAATGAACAAATGCTGGCATCCTTCTTTATAATGCCTGTTATGGAGCTGCCAATATTTTCTCAAGCATCCCATGATGTTCACTTGAGTCTGTTCATGTACCCTGCATTTATAAACAATTAATCTCTTAGAGCAATTTTACAATCAGTGTACACTGGATGACACTAATAGACATTACATTCTGTGACAAAACCAAGCAAAGAAAAAAAAAGAAAAAAAGTGAACTGTCAGCAATTGGCAAGTGTCATTTCCAATTCCCGTTTTCAAAATGTCAGTGCTGTGAAGCCCTTTGAATCTATAAAAATGATCACAGGCTCTACAAAAAAAAGACAGATAATCTTTGGAAAAAGAAATTTCTGTAGCACCCAAAAGGTCTCCACAGAAGCAACATGTAACATTACCATGGGAAACAATTACAGCCATCTCATCATTACACTGACCTGATGCCACAGGCCACCTGATATGGCGTAGTCTTCCAGGACTCAGCCTCCACGACCTTTCCATCGGGCAGGGTCACCTTGATAGGTCTGCTATCCTTTGCAGCCCTTTCTGCCATCAGAGCATCATGCTCTGCTTTCAGCTTTGTGTATAAAGTAAGACGCTCATCAATGTACTGAGGTGGTGGTGACAGCTGTATGGGAGATAAAAAAAAATAAATAAAATAGATATAAGCAAGCCTTTCATTGACAGCCTTGGTTAACGGAACACCAAACTGACTGTCAAGGCTTTACAGGTGGTTTAGATGAAATACTGCCAATTCTTTTGTCTGTCCACTGCTATTTTATTTGTATAATTATGTAACAATCATCAAGGCAAAATTACTAGGAACAGCAGTTTGACAGTTCATTATTTCATTATCTCATTTATTCATTAAATTTGGAAATCTGTGCAGATTGAATGTTTTGACTATCCTAACATTTATCAAAAACTATCAAAAACCTAGACGATCATGAAGCCAGGGGGTGGCTGCTCTGAGATACACGAGCACAAGATGACACAGATCTACACAAGTACACGCCATGATTTAAGTTCTCGCAAAACAAGATCTAATAATATGACTAATTTTTGTCTGACAATATAATAACTCACCTCCGCCCTTCCTCCAGAGTCCCCAGCAGCATTTTTTGCCTTCTTCTTGCCTCCATCTTTACCACTTGCAGTTCCTTCCTGTACACATATCACACCATGACGTTGCTGAACTTTTATCAAAAAGAAACTAGAAAAATACGTTTGGTGTGAGGCCTTATGGACATTGTTACCATGCAGATGTAAAAAGCACACGCCTATTTAATGCTCATTATAGTTGAGCTTAATCCTCAACAACAGAAAGGAACGCAGCTAACACTAGGCACATTGAAAATATACAAAAATCTGTTACTTCAAAGAAGCCTTCCTTATGGCTATTTTAGCATATATATAATAATATCAGAACATGGCAAACCCTTTCACAAGATCCTGTGTTAAAACTATCTACTTGATGCACTTGGCCGTGCCGATTTCGAAAGTGAATCCAAGCGAGTCATTCAATACCTTAAGCCGGTCTGTCGAAGCCTGCCAATATGCCAGGAAATATTAAACTGTCGCGATTTTGAATGTAGTTCGGCTTAAGTCTTGTGTACTTCTAATAGCTTGCTACATTAGCCAAAGCAACTCAGCCAGCTGGTTCACCTGATTGCAACGTGGCACAGTCTACAACATAAACATGAAACAATTAAACTTTTGCCTTTTACCCTGAGACAAACAACTTAAGCAAAGCCAACACAAAAGTCGTCATAAAAACCGGCTAGCCGAAAAGTTCCGACCGCAATACAAGTGGCTAAGAGACAGCATGGACCTAACTACAGGCTAGGCTAGCTGCAAACTGACTTAGAAGACTTAAATGTAGCGGGGCAAAAGACTGAAATATCACCTTTTTGCCTTCGTCCACTTGTAATTCGCTCATTTTCTCCACGACAGTCTGTTCAGCCATAACAAGTTAAAAGCTACTTTTAACTGACAGATCAAGTCTGAGGTATATGTACTGTCAGCGGTGCACGGTGCCGGGTGAGGGCTGATGACGCTTCCCGGATATTCTGATGCAACATTACAGGCGGCGCGTCTTGTGACGGGAGGTTGACGTAACCCGTCGTCTTTCTTGCACGGTTTTTTTTTTAATTTTATTTATTTTTTATTATTATTCAGAAATGTAATTTTTTCTGACAGTAATCCTCATTTTATTGCTTTCAATAAAGAATTTGAACTTTATATCGAGATATCAAGTCTATAGTCTCAGAGGTTTCTTTTCTTTTCTTTTCTTTTCTTTTTTTTTAAGGAAAACGTACTTGGTTTTGTCACAGAATGTTATGTCTGTTAGTACCATCCAGTGTACAGTGATTGTAAACTTTTTCAAAGAGATTAAGTGATTACAAATACAGGGTACATGAACAGACTCAAGTGAACATCATGGGATACTTGAGAAAATGTTGGCAGTTTCATAACAAGCATTATAAAGGAAGATGCCAGCATTTGTTCAGTTGAAAGCCTACAATAAGTATGGTCATATGATCAGTTCTCGATGAAAAACAAAACGCTAAGGTTGTGACTGGGCCACATAAATATAGGCATATAATTTATTGGCAGTAGAATTATGTTTCTCATTACTTGTTATAGTTTTATCTAACTGTGTAAACAGAACATTAACACCTAGTGCAGCCTACACATAGTGAAACTTTTCCCTTTTCATTATGATGCAATCAT